>JAOXJP010225994.1:0-11571 GCA_025762735.1 Platanus orientalis | reverse complement strand
TACAAAATTACCACTAATTAACACTTCTAAAATAAATAAATAACAGAAAAATAAACTACTCTACTAGAATTGACAAAAAGGATTATCCATGGTCATCCATTTTCTTCTTCTTTGCATAGAATGCTCCCGTATCAAATCTCACCCTCAACCACTTACAAAACATAGGATGGACTTTGACTAATAGATGTGTGATATGTACGAGGAAGGAGGAATCAGTGGACCACCTATCCATCTATTATTCGAGGGTGCGAAAAACATTGGGTATTCTTTCTCTTTCATCCCGATGCATCTGGGCATTCCCTTACAAGTTTGTGATCTGATATCTGGGTGGTGGAGAAGTGAGTTGGAGGAGGACACCCCAAAATTATTTGGCACTATTTGCACGGGGCAATATGTTGAGGAACATGGAAAGAGAGGAGCAATCAGACTTTTGAAGATAAATTTTCTCCTCAATACAGACTTCATCCTAGAATTGATAGAATGCTCCTAGCTTGAATTTCCATTACTGATAACTTTGACAGAACTAATTGGCATGCTATATGGAGTGACAATGTATAATTAGTTTGTGTTTTTGGCCTTCTCTGTGGTGTTTTATTCACCGGCCTGGTGAATTATCTACTTGTATCTTCCTTCTTTGTTTTGCTGGATGAATTTTGATTTACCTCTCCACCCACACACACACACACAAAAAAAATGTAGATATAATGTTTTCTTAGCTCACGAGTGAATCAGAAAACACAACAACAACAACAAATACTTATCCTAACTATTTAGGCCGGATATACGAATCGTATTCCACCCATTCCACTAATCAGGAAACATAGATGACGGAGATAGGTCTAGAAAAAGGAAATTTATTGAAGTGGAAGGCAACTAAGTGTACCTGAATAGAAACTGACGATTGAGATTGGAGACCTCAATTCGGTCCATGTCTATGACTTCAAGGTTACGAAAACCCGACAAAGCCAAGTCCTTGAGCAGTTCACAGCCCAACCCGCCGGCGCCCACCACTAAAACCTTCGCGTACGCTTGGAGATCGTCTCTCAACTGCCACACAAACCCCCAAAAATCAATCAATAGATGAATAAATAAACCATTTATTTCCAAAAGGCAACCCTTCGAGGCTTTCGTTCTATGAAGAAATTAATGAACACCATCTGTTTGAGAAAATTCCACAACTACGATTATAGTTACGCACCTCGGGGCCTGGTTCGAAGTTTTGGCCGACGAGGTTGCCGGGCCTCAAGAGGAGCTTGTCGAGGTCTCTCCATCTGCCGCTGACGTCGGCTTCGGGTTCAACCATTTTATTCTTCTGGTTCTTGTCTAAAAGTAAAATACCTGGGTTCTCCGAAGGCGCAGCTCTACAAAACCGTGAGCTCGGATGGAGACTGGAGAGAGAATGGGGTACCGTTGCTTAAATTCTACGCTTGGAATGTGAGTCTTAACCTCCGCATCCTGCACGGTCTAAAGTGGGGCCGGGTTAGTACAGTCAGATCCCAGGTTCACATTCGGGTTACATGAACCCATTAACCTTAATTAAAGGATCTGAAATGTCTCGCTTTATCCTTCCTTCTTCTTCAACCTTTTCTTCGAAGAATGATTGTCTGTGATGCGTTGGTGGTTGATTGTCACATGGATTTCCAGTTCAGACTATAAAAGGGTAGGTTCGATAATGTCTATAGGTTGAGGATTTTTACAATAGAATAACAAGACCTAATTTGGTAGAAATTATAATTTTTGTTACTTGAAATAAAATACAATATAAATAAAAAATGTATCTTTAGACAAATTGTTGTCGTTCTTTTCTTAAAATTAATAGAAAATTTTGTTGAATTTGACTATGAGATACAATCAACTTGTCTAATGTAAGACTTTTGTTGATTACAAGTAAAACCTAAGTTAATCCTATTATAACCACTACTAATCTACGATAGAAATAACAAATGATCTTGATGTGTATGATTGATCATTTTTTTTGTTGCCGTTTTCTCTATTTATCAAATTTTTGTCACATCTTCAATGGCATAACCATTGTTACCCACGTTTGCTCATAACCGATTTTTAGTTTGAATTATAGTTTCTCACTCGTTAACTAATCAAAATCGTGGGTTTCTCATTTCGCTAATTGATCCGAATCATGAGTTTCTCACTCGCTGTCTAGTTTGCACATTCCTTATATGTGGACATCTGTCAAACATTGGTACGCTTCAATTTTCCCGTCTCCCGTCTAACATGTTATACTTAATAACCGCCTGCTAAATCATCACTCACTTTCATATGTCATTCATTGACCAGTGGATTTCAAAATATAACCTAACATGATGTGTGTGCCATTGATTGATTTGTGATGGGTTTTTGAATTTTGCCTCATTTTAGACACCTACTTTTTCAATTGAATGATTTTTTAAACGTTTTTAACCCTAATACAACATGTGTCGACTTATAATTCACTACAGACTCTATAGAGACTTCTTCATCACAAAACATTTGGGTTTTTTTTTTTTGCGAGAAGATCCTCTGCACTAGCAGGATGGTGCACCCCCTCACGGGGGTGGGCCCCATGCAAAAAGTGCATGAGCTCACCCCCCCTTGCGAGGAGGCGCACCATCCTCCCATTGCAAAGGATTTGCCCCCCTTTTTTGTTCATACGTTTGTCCTCTTTTATCTCATGCCCTACCCTCATTTGGGCCATCTCTATATTCAATTTCCCATTAGTTCTCCATCTATGAATTTGATCCCCACCCTCCATTGAAGAATTTGATTAAGTTTACAATGTTAACGAACTCACTTCCAAGGTTAATTTACTACACCATTCCTCTTCGTGGTAAGAAAAAAAGAGCTTATGTTCATGTGAACACCATACATATACTTAGAGACAACTTATTTTAACTCATAATCCCAAATTGCAAACAATTCAATTGATAGGGCAAAGATCTTAGATCAGTAGTGATAGCCTAGCACCGCATTAATTCCAGGGGTGGTTTAATGATGGACAACAATTCAAAAGCATATTTGATTTGCGAATATTTCCAAAAATCAAACAAATTCAAGGATTCTACCAAATATTATGTGATTTTGTAAGCTAATGACCTCTTCCTAGAGTAGTTAGAGGCACCAACGCTAGAGTAGTTAGAGGCACCAACTCTCTATGTAAGGAGTTTACACTTGAACATTTGGAGAGAGAGGGAGAGAAAAAAAAGAGGGATTGTGGATCATGATGAATATGCTAACAAATTTTAAGGATGTTGATTATAGAATTAGAGAAGGGTAGACAAAATAAAAAGTTGTTTCTAGAGTGTTGTGTGAAAGAAGAATGAGTTGAAAATTAAAGGAATGTTTGCATAAGATAGATATAACATCTAGCATGCTATATATGAAGCAGGGATATAAGCCCCTAGGATTTGGTGCACCCCCTAACGCCCCCTAAAGTCTCCCCTCTAAGCCTAAATCACTTTTCAAAGTGATGTATCTCCCCTGCATGCAGAGGGACTTTAGGGGGAATGTTAAGGGGCACACCAAATCCGGGCTGGGATATAAAAATGCCAAGATGATTAAGTGACAACGCCAAAAAAGATTATAAACAACACTAATAGATGACAAGGTGAAGATAATCAACTGTGATAATTAATTAGGGAATGATCAGTTGTCGCAAATTATTTGCCTAATTTGAAAATATGCAAGAATACCGATGGCACTGAGGAGTGAGATGGCAGGGGCAAAAAAAAAAACATATAATATGTATTTATGGGTAATAATAGGAACAAAACCAGTGCAAAAATTAATGAAAAGAGTTTTAATTAGGACATATAGTTGTTTTAAAATGGATTGAGTTTGAGTTAATTACATTGAACCAAGTTTTGGCTTGGGCCAAGTTCAAATTGGGGTAAAACATTTCGAGTTGAGCTCGGGTCAACCTCAACCCGTCCCCACTCTAGAGATTTTAAATTATTTATTAAGAGTTTGTGGTTAACCATTGATTAGAACCGAAGGACATTTATGTCTAAATCTCAATCTAAGGGTTGACAGCTCAAACCCACCTTGCATTTGAACCATTTTCCCTCCAAAGTGGCAATTGCAGGAGCATATGAAGATCTACAAGCTTAGGTCAATTCTATCAACCCATCAGGATCCACCAAGAAAACCCCATAGAACGTGACAGGATCATATGCATCGCCTACCAACCAATCAGCTGATGCCACACACACAGTCCACTAACCACATGGATGTTAACATTTTTAACCGTTACTACAAGAACACATATCTGTCACAATAAGAAAGCCAAAAAAGAAGAAAAAAAAAACTTTTATTTTTTCAGTCCCTTCTTCTTCTTCTTCTTCGTCGTCGTGGGTTGCGTTGCAGAACGCGATGGAGCAGAGTTTGCATTTCAAATCTCAATCTCTGCTCTTAGAAGACCATCTTTTACTCCATCTGAAAAGGGTTCGAGCGTTCCCTCTCTACATTCGCATCTCTGCAACAGCATTTCCATTGGCGATCGAGAAGTCTCCTTTGATTCGCAGGCCATCCGACCTCGCAGATCTCAATCGTCCTTCGCTTCCCACCTCGCTTCGGTTGCGGACCCAAAATCCAGTCATGGCTGCGAGGAGGAATCGGAGACGAACTGGGTGGCGAATATCTACGAAAACCGCGCTCGAATGCGTTTCGTTCGTCGCATTGAATCTGAAATTGTTGCCGGAGCCGCTTGATCTTGTTATCAGAGAAGCGTTTGGAGGTGGGCATGGCGGGGGAGTAGGGATTTGGAAGGGTTTTGGAGGGGGAGGGTTTGATGGGTGGGATAGGAGGAGGCGGGGGAACAAATTAGGGCTTTTTGGGTTGCTGTTGGGAGTTTGTGCTTTTGTTTTGTTGATTCTACGGAAGGAGCCTGAGAGCGATTTGGTTTTGGGGGTTTTGGGTTTGGTTCTGCTAGGGTTTTCAATCTGGGACTGGCAGAAAGGGATGAAGAGTTGGGTTTTAGGGTTTTGTTCTTGTGCTCTGATGGTGTTTTGGGGATTGAAGAGAGAGCATTTGCAGATATGCCTGGACGGCGTTAGGGTTCGTTCTTTGCCAATGAAGATTGCTAGGAGGGGAAGAAGACTCATGTAAGAGAAAAAGAGAATAAGCCTTGTGATGATTTTTGTTTCTTTTAGAATAACCTCTATTTTTTTCTTGTTGTTCTGTCCATTGTTTTTGATTGAAAGGAGTACAAAATTTTGTATGTGGGAATGATAGAGGATTTTTTCATGGAAGTACATAAAATGATTTGCTGTTTGGTTTTTTATGAATTTGCATGGTTGCGGGCATCTGATGTTCTTGGTGGTAGGTTTCCATGGAGTTGCAGAATTCATTAGAGCTGCAAAGAGGTGGCTGAATTATGATGTATATTATGATGTCTCTTTCTCTGTGTTGCTAATGGAAAGGCTGAAAATTCCAGATTAATGTCTACAAATAGACAAATGAAATAACATCCAAAGCAACTTCCAAGGTTTATCACAGAACATTTGCTTCTTTATTTATTACATTCACCACCAATGTTACCTTTGCCTCATGATAAATGTCCTGATTTGCCTACAAAAGATACAAAGACAAAAAGACCTAAATGTGCCCTTCTCACATAAGTTATAATCAACCGATGAAAAAAAAAGAAGCATAGACATCCGTTTTTATATACAAATTACCATAAGAAATGGTAGAAATGCTACTTCTCTTTGAGGAATTATATTATGTGATGCTATGGCAATCACACATTTTTTTGTATGCATCTTTCTGTATCAACCACCTGCATCTTGTCACAATTTTGACAGAAAACATGGTTGTGGGCCTTTATCAACTTTAGACCGAAGCTGACATATCACAAGAATGTCCAATTCTCTTAACCATGTCCTCAATCACACCTGTGCCTGAGAAGGTGCAGTTGAATTGTTAATCCGTGTGGCCTGCCGCTTAAGGAAGAGTGCATAGAGGAGTTCATTCCATGCATCAGGGACCCCAGGGAGGCACCAGTGGCTGCAGTCCTGCCTGTGGAGAGGGGCAGGCCCATTCTTGGGCCCTAGATAGTACAAGGAGGAATGACCATCTTTCCTGCGTGATGTCATATGGGTTACATTCAACACATCCAACCCCATCACTAAAGGCTTGTTTGAGTGCACTAATAATATGTCACTGACTATATTGAACTCAGACCATGATCGAGATGGCACCAATGATGAGCCCAGCTCAGGTAGTGTCTCCAAGTGACAGGTCCCTCCAGTCTTCCAATCCCCGCCTCTGTAAAACCAATATTGTTGTTAAATAGTCACTTAAGGCCAATTAAAATTATTTCTGAAATATGGAGTCAATAAGATTAGGATTATGCTGCTGAAACAAATCAACTTATTTCCTACATTTTTCTCTTTTCCTTTTTTTTTGTGCCGGGGGGAGGTAAATAATCTATCCCTACATGTTGGTGAACAATAATTGACCATTACTTCTTACTGTGCATCTGTTGCAGTCTAGCAAGGTAAAATGACAAAGAACCGGGACTCATCACATATAATCTTGATCACGAGAGAAATTATTCATGTTAAAATGACTAGTGCTATTAACATCATCTTGAGGAGCATGTAATCCTTAGATTGATACCTTTGGGTGAACCTCTTGATTCACACAACATGAATCCTGAAGATAATTGAATGTTTGAATCCAAAGAAGTACATCCTCCTCAAGGAATCTGAGATTTCCTAACACTGATAAGTCTACTTCAGTAGTTCAACAATGAACCTCAACAATATTAGTTTAGATGTGAAGGTGGTATTAAACTCAAGGAACTTGGTGCATAAATAAAGGACAGTTGTACAAAATTAAACAGAAGGGAAAGACTGGTCGCCAATTGCATGCAATAAGGTTTACACATTATCAACATGAACATTGTATACAAAATAGAAATCCTAGCAAATAGTTTTGACCATGTGGACATCAAGAAAATAGTATTCTGCATGAAATTGGTAATGTGGTTCTTTTCATAGAGATTAAACTATATCCTAAGAATGAAAAAGTACACATATCCCTAGTAAAGTGTTCATCATAACAGATAAGTTTAGTCCATGGCAACATCACACATCACTCAAATTCCTGTTTTGCATGATGATCATAATAAACATGATTTTCCATAACAATTAGATAAGTTCTCAGACAAAAATCTGTCCAGAAGCACAAAATTTGGGAACATGTTACATGTACAGTGCCAAGATCCACAACTAAATGAGCCCTTGGAAACATGTTACATGTACAGTGGGGGTCAAGATCCACAACTAAATGAGCCTAGTCTAGCAATTTCTAAACCAGAATCAGCCTGATTGGATCATTTTTGACAATGCAATCAGGCATTTAAGGGAAAGTTTCCTTCTTCCAATGAGGAATAGAGTAAAATTGAACAGCTCAGAACTGAAAGTTAACCATTGGTATTGATTTTGGGTCCATAGGTCTCTTAATGGGGACCCACAGCATCCACATATATTCACATATTTGTGCGTAAGGATGTTTTGGATGCTTAACCTCTAGATTCCCCTAAAATAAGATATAATTTCTTAAAATTTGTACTGTGAACAGAATACTACTAAGCGTCAACAGTGTCAAGTTTTAGTTTTTATTCTTTTTTCCTTCTCTATTTCCTATTCCTCTTTTCGGTAAAAAGGGCCAAAACAATTCTAAAATTCTCAAGTAAAACAACTGGTAGTAGGTTTACATATGATATACTTTCTTAAAATGTGTACTGTGAACAGAATACCACTAAGCATCAATAGTGTCAAGTTTTAGTTTTTATTCTTTTTTCCTTCTCTTTTTCTTATTCCTCTTTTCGGTAAAAAGGGCCAAAACAATTCTAAAATTCTCAAGTAAAACAACTGCTAGTAGGTTTACATATATCCACACTTACCTAAAGTGACAAAAGGAAACAGAAGCCCAGAAACCAGAAAGAATCCAATCTAAATAAGGACTACTAACTGAACAACTAAGAATATAAAAGATTATTAAAATAGTTTATTAAGTACTGAGACAAACCTGAAATGTACAGGGGCATATGTGCGAAAGAAAATCTGGGTCTTGGTTGTATTCACTTCCCTACGTATCCAATTAATCAAGGTCTCAATTGACTTCCGATATGCGCTTTCTACGCTCATCTCCATCTTCACCTCTGCCCCTTCTTGGAAATAACAACCCCTGACCGATAAATTTGAATCCCAGTGTCATAATAATATTCTTGTTAATAAATGAAACTTAACCCACACATAACCTCATAACATGACATTATCATTTCAGCTTCCTGAAAACGTATAGTATTCTAAATATTTCTTACAAGAAATCATTCATTTTGCATCCCCTATTTTTTTTTTTTTCACTCTTTTTAAAGACAACTCTCAAAGGTTGCACACCTGCATTTCCCCTAAAAAAATAGTTGTATAGACTTTAACAGCTCAATATTTTTGAAATTAAAAATTAGCATTAGAAACATCTAAACAAAGTGGGAAACAGATAATGTGATGAGGAAAGCAGAAGATCCATAAAAGAAGATTTTCATTTTTCCTGGACCCCCCATCTACCTGGCCTTCACTCATATTACCTATGCTGCTCAGTCAGCTTTCTAAATTGACACTGTTATCTGGATACTGTGTAAAACACATAACCAATTACAGGCTGATTGGGTAGTGATGGCCTGATAGGATGTGGATCCACCACCATAAAAATTGAATGCTAATAGGTGTAGGGCCCAGATCCAATGCCGCCCAATCAAAATCTAACGGTGATGGGAGTCATTCTAGCGAGTTAGAAGTTAGTTACACATGGGCATTTTTTTTTTTACAAATTAAACAACAAGCACGTAGATATCAAGGGTTTTAAAAAGGTAAACATAAGAGCTAAAAGCTTCTCAAAACATAATGGGCCACATATGTTTTAAATAAAGCCATAAAGCTTAAATTTATTCTCCACCTACTGGATGAGCTTTTCAAAATCAACATGAAAAACGACAGTCCAATCCTAACCACTGGGAAGAGCCTTTAAACAAACTCTGTACGTTTGAGTTAGCCAGATTACCTCAAAACCTCCATTTTAGCTGATTTAAATGACCAAATGCACCTTCAGCAAATGAAATTTCCAAACATATCCTCATAAATAAGCAAAAATGTCATCAGGCCCTTATTGGCTAAAACCAACATGAATCCCTTGAGGGGGAACAATCTAGGATGTGTTATCATCCTTCCCAAATATCCCTCCCAAGGTCAGTTAAATACTGTTGAATTCTAGCAATACAAAAAAAAAGAAGTAAAGAACAAAAGAATTATTTTTAATCTATGAGAAGACAGAAATTATGATTGATAAATTACCCCCTTATGGTCTTCTCAAAGTTCCACCAGTGACCAGTGTTGAAGACCAGCACATCTGCATCTCTCCACTGTACAGAGTTCCAATCCATTTGATCCAATTTCAGGGTTGTCCTTACTTTTTCCGGAGATCCTGCCGGTGCCCGGCTCTGCAGCACTAAAAATGGAGCTCTGTAATACTCCACGGTACAGTTATAGTCTCTGAACTTAAACACCAAGAACCCTCTGTGCTTGGTGATTGGGTTGCCGTTCACTTCATAGATTGAATCCTCCTCAGGAACTGCTGAGGAGAGCATACAGAGTAGGGATTCCCATTGGTTTCTTCCAATAGAGTCACCAACAAAAACTAGCCGTCGGTTCCGCAGCTTCTCCAACATTTCCTTTGCATCAAATCTTACAAAAGCAAAAGAGGATGAAATCCATGTTATTTTTGTATTTCCTGTCCGTTGGCTGGATAAAAATTGATAAACATATATTATACCACAAGTCAAAACAAGTAGAGAGACAAAACTGAAATCGTTGCTCGAAAAAACTACATGAGGAAAAAGAATTAAAATCTCCCACAACAAGTAAACTACTCAGATTCAAAAGTATATCTCCACCAAATAAAATAAATTTTGTTAATAATAACAAAATAAAATAATAAGCCAATACAAACTCAAATTAAGATATAACACTAGAACACAAAAAAGAACAGAGAGAGAGAGAGAGGCTGGCAGAGAGGGCATTTTGGGACAGATATTACCAAACCAAACCAGAACAGAACTAGAACTTCTCAACCAAATTCAGCAAGAAGAAGAAGAAGAAGAAGAAGAAGTCCTTAATAGCTGAAAAGCTTCAGACCAAATCCAAACGTTGACTGGAAAAGCTAATCAACACAAACTAATACTCAAAACCCAGACAGAAACTCAACAATCAATTAAAATGGCAAGCAAGAAACAAAAGACGAAACAATACATTAAACCAGAAATCAGGATTAAAAAAGCCTGCCCATAGAAATTAGACCTACTCACCAATCACCAATTCCCAACAAAGCATCATCCCGGATAGAAGAACATAAGAAACTATTAAAATAAGAATCTACACGACTTCCCTGAAAACAAAACTCAAACCCATAGAAAAGTAGAATAAGACACAGAAACATAAATAGCCCACAAATCTTATTAAACACGAAAGATCGAAAATTTTATTTGAAAAAGAAAGACGGTGGCTATACTACGAAATTTATAACCATTTAATTTCTCTAGTTTTTTTTTTTGAAATGGAAAATTTCTAATTCAAACAAAAAATAAAAGTTTGTGGTCATATATCCACGAATTGTTCTAGTGTGGCAAGCTTACCCTTTAAAACTAAGAAGAGGGTAAGACATAAACCTGCAAATTCTTCCGATTCGATAAACAAACCCATAAAAATCTGTAGTAAATTTAGAACAAAAAATGGCCAGAGAGGAAAAAAGATATGCCCTTTAAAAATTCGAAATTTTAAAGTTGAAAAAAAAAATAAAAGATTAAGAACCTGGGCAAGTTGCAATCTTTGGGTTGCCATCGCCACTTAGTGTAGAAACTATCAGGCCTCCCGTTTTCAGAACACCGAAACCCATCATCCAAAAATCTGCAATCTCTCGATTGATACAACGGATACTGTTCATCCCAAACCCAATCCCCTTTAAACAAATCGCACCGTTCACCCCCTTCACCAAGAAACTCCACCAGTCCTTCCCCACCCGATCCATCAAATCCCACCCTTAGAAGTCTCTGCGACTGCCCGTGAAACCGAAACCCTCTAGTAACAACCCAGTAGTAATCCAAGTAAAAGAAGCAGCAAATGAAGCAAAAAACAGTAACAACGAAAAACCCAAGAATCCCCAAAGAGGGGTCTAGAGGTTTCAGACGCTTCACCTTCTTAAAAATCTCGAAGTAAGGCATGGTTTCTTGATCCTGAGGAGATGGGTTCTTACTCATTTGGGTATTTTGAAAAGGACACGAAATGGGTTTCTGGGGGAGATGGGTTTTCGTTGCCTTTGTTTCAGATTGTAGGGAGAGACAGCAGGGGAAGATTGTATAAAAGAAGAGAGATGTATTGAACAAGCAAGACAGCATTCATGGCGAATCCATTAGGATTATGTCTCTCTCTCTTTTGTCAGTTATGCTATATATATATATATAGAGAGAGAGAGAGAGAGAGAGAGAGAGAGAGAGAGAGAGAGAGAGAGAGATAGGTT
>JAOXJP010225993.1:0-11571 GCA_025762735.1 Platanus orientalis | reverse complement strand
CCTCTATGTTTTAATTTGGTTACGAGGGACCGTGGCTTTAAGGTCTGTCCTTCTAACCCATTACTTGGAATCTTAATTTTGTAGAATTACATGTTAAGTAGATGATTCGTTCATGAAAATAATTTGGAAAATATGTTTTATATTTACATAAGCACACACATGCACTAGTTAGTAGGTTAAACCAATCGCCCATGCATGACACCGCTTTCCAAAATAGAACATACTTTTTCACAAACCGTACATAGCAACAAGACCCTAAGTTTAGATTGGTTTAAGTAGGTAACCGCCTATGCGGGTGGGCCAGGGTGCCTAACACCTTCCTCGGTCTATAATCGAATCACTTACCCAGAATCTCTGAGTCGACCAGTTTGAAATGGAGTCAGACATTTTAAAAGAATTTTAAAATGAATTTATTTGTTAAACTTAGATGTCCAGTCACATCTTAAAAAGGGCTGGTGGCGACTCCTAGTCATCATGGGTTAGGTCCATGATGAGTGGACCACTTCTCTAAGAGGCCCACCCGTCATGCAAAAACCGAGGCCTACAGATATGTATAAATGTATTTGTATTCGGATTAAGCAAATCGAATACAAACTGGATATGGATGCTTAGGCGGATAGTTGACAACCCTAGTTTTTTTCCATATGCATAGCTTTCAATAATTCATGCATCAAATTGTCAAGGGTCCAACTTATCGAATCATCATTGTGAAAGTGTTGGTCCCTAGCTTTTGCTACCAACCTTTATCAAAGCATTTTCTAATCACTACTTCTAAATAAGAAGAGAACACTACTTTTGGCAACCTATTAGTCGCTACATAATCCACCATTGCTACCATATTCTTTGGTGATGATGTGTACCACTAGCTTGAACCTAGATATTTCAATCTACATCCATATACTCATATATTTATAGGGTGTCAAATGAGAAAAATCCTCTCTTTATTTTTATTTTCTTCAAATCGTGTGAAAGAAAATATTATAAAAAGAATGTTTTAGGCTTGAAAAACCAAGCTCATACAATCTAACCCATTAATAGCTTGTTGTTATTTGTCTTGTGGCTAGGCATCATTGAGACTTGTTTCATGATCCAATAATGTTTGACCTATATAGTTCTTTTGTCGGCCCAAGAGTTCCATTGTTAGCCTACTAAAGCCTTCTTTTCCTCTTTGTCTATCTGGTTCATCCTGATATAGACTTTTACAGACATTAAATCCATGGAAACCATTATTTTTTACCCAACCAGCCATTTTGCATTTTACCATCTATAATTACTTTGCATACGTTAAAAAATAAAAATAAAAACTAATTTGCATGTTCCATCTCATTGACTTGAGCACCACATATTTCCCACCATTGCATCTCAACATCAATAATCAAGTGCATCAATCGATATTAGTTACAAAAGCATTGCCAGTTTTTGTTTCAAAATTTTCATGAGTTTGAGGAGTAATAGGGAATACTGTAACCTATGGTAATAGGACTTAATGAATATGATTAAAAAATTATGTGATTAATACTTAGTTTGTTTAGATTTGATTTATTTTATATAGTATTTGACTAGATTGGATCTCATTTAGTTTCAATCTTTATCATATTTTTTTTGGTGGGTTTCAATCTTTATCATTGTAACTGTTTATTTAAACATCCTATTAAACCCAATGTAGATCACACAGAAAACCATCTATAAAAATAATTTTCATGTTTATGTTTACCAAGGGTTTGGTTTCTTATTTATTTATTTTGGTAACTTTTGTTTCCTAAATACATACATAAAGGTTCTACGTTTTTCTCTCTCAAGCTAAATTTGAATGTGAAGTGTGAGAAAAATAGTTTGAAAACTAATTCAAGTTGAGAAACATCAATAATAATGTGATTTGTAGTGTTTGCACTTTCTAATTTGTTTCCTTGGTAGAATATACCTGGGCCTAATCAAGCCTTGGAATTTTACTTTATTTGTTTTTGGGTGGAAGCCTTTGAGGAATGGTTTAAGCTTTTAGTATAATATCGGTTTCTTGCTGATGTTGTTGTTGTTGTCATTTAGATGATTGGAATATGAGGTAGATGGGAATGTTAAGGTTCTTATTGGTGTTGGGATAGTGTCTAGAATTCAACATGAGATGTAAACTGCATAAAGATATGGAGAAAACTCGATATGACCTACATTCTTGACCAAATTGGCTTTCAACCCGATCCGTGGAGAATAGGATTTAGTTGGGTATATAGTGTGGGGTCTTCTCTTTTGTGGGGGTGGGGTTTTGAAAGAGGAAGAGCCACATTGTTCATTGTAATTTCTGTTTTCGTTCATAGTAAAATCTATCTTGCCGTTCTTCACCTATGGACGTAGGTTGAAAGCTAAACCGCGTAAATCATCTCTTGCACTTTGTGTGATTGTTGTTTTTTTGCTAGTTTCTTTCTTCTATTTTGTTGTATAAGACTCAAAATCTAGGCTTCTATACAACAAACTAGTATCAGAGTCCTAGGTTAATCGGTTGGGGTTTTTTCTAACATGGCAGCAAAGTACGAAGTAAAGAAGTTTCATGGGTAGAACAACTTTAGTCCACGGCAAGTGAATATGCGTGCATTGTTGGTTCAATAGGAGTTGTCCAAATCATTGGTGTGAAAGAAAAAGTTTCATGCAATGATGCAAGAAAATGATAGAGAGGAACTCGACATCAAAACACTCAGTACACTTTAGTTGTGCTTGGCCGATTAGGTGTTACGAGAGATTACAAATAAAATTTCTATGGCTGGGTTGTGTCTCAAGTTGGAAAGCCTACACATGACCAAGTCTCTCACAAACAGATTGCATTTGAATCAATGCCACTATACATTGGGGATGAGAGAATGTATATCTCTTAAAGCTCACATTGACGAATTTAATAAAATAATTATGAATTTAAAAAATATTGATATTAAAGTTAACGATGAAGAGCAAGCTATTATTGTTTTATACTCTTTACCTTCATCATATGAACACTTCACTATTACCTTATTCTATGAAAACGATATTATCTCTATAGACGATGTTAAGGCATTCTTGTACTCATGAGAGTTGAGGAATAAGGTGTTTGGAGAAGAATGTGAGGATCAAGCTGAAGGTTTGTTTGAAAGAGGAAAAACAAATAAAAATGGTTATAATAATGATAAAGGTCAATGTATATCAAAGTCTAGATAAAAAAAGAGCAAATGTCATTACTATCATAAGCTAGTGAACTTTGGGTGAGATTTAGATAAAATCTTCCAAAGTTCTTGAAAAAAAAAAAAAAAAAGGAAGTTGTTAGAATTATAAAAGAAAAATTTGATGATTCTAAAGAAATCTTTTCAACGATTCATTGTAATGTATGTACAGTAAGGAGTGGATTCTTGACTTGGGTTGCTCATATCACATGTACCCAAACCAAGATTAATTTACAACCTATATAGTAGTGACAATGGAACAATTTTGATGAGAAATAATATGCCTTGTAAAACTGTAGTGATTAGAACAATCCGGATTAGGATGCATGATGGGATTATTAGAACATTTACTAATGTTCGACATATAAAGAATCTCATTTATCTAGATGCACTTGAATCTAATGGGTGTAAGTGTGTTGTTGAAGGAGTTATGAGGGTGACAAAAGGTGTTTTGGTAGTGATGAAAGGACAGAGAAATGGTAATGTTTATATGCTTCAAGGAAGCACGGTTTCAAGTGCAACTGTGGTTTCATCACCGACAAATTCAAATGCTAACACTACTCGCCTATGGCATGTGTAGTTAGGTTGTATAAGTAAGAGGAGTATGACAGTGTGAGCAAGCAAAGCTTGCTTTGTGGTTAGAAAATAGGTAAGTTAAACTTTTGTGAGCATTGTGTCTTTGGGAAACAATGCAAGGCTAAGTTCAATTTGATTGTTCATATGACTAAGAGTATTGAGGATTACATTCACTATAATCTTAAGAGTTCATCATGTATTTCTTCAAAAGGTGATTCTCAGTATCTTCTGACATTCATTGATGATTACTCAAAAAATGTTTGGTTATTTACTTTAAAGCATAAAGATGAGGTGTTTCTCAATTTTAAGTGATGGAAGGTCATGATTGAGAAGTAGATAGGCAAGAAAATCATGAGATTGAATATTGTTAATGGCTTTTATTTTTGTTCAAGTGAGTTTAATAGGTTCTACAAGGACAAGAGGATTGTGAGGCATCGCATGGTAAGACACACACCTCAGTAAAATGGTGTGACAGAATGCATGAACAATACTTTTTTTGAAAGAGCTCACTGTATTCTCTCTAATGCTAGATTGAGAAAGTAATTTTGGATTAAGACAGTTTTCATAGCTTGCTACTTAGTGAACAGGTCTCCATCGAATACCATTGAATGTAAAACACCTATGACTGTATGGCATGACACTTTTGTAGATTATTCTATCTTGCGAATTTTTTATTGTCTTGCTTATGTGGATAAAGGTAAGCTTGTACCCAGAGCTAAGAAGTATATTTTTCTAGGTTATGCATTTGGAGTGAAGGGATATAAGTAGTGATATCCTGATCCTAAGTCACCTAAGTTTCTTATTAATAGATATGTGAATTTTTATGAATCTTTCATGCTTAACAAAAAAAAAAGAGAATGTTGATACAGATAGAGACCATGGTGTTAATGAGCAGGTAAAACTAGAATGTGATATTTCAAGGAAGCAATAAGATGGCACTTGTGTTCAACCTATTGAGGAAGATGAGCACAATTCTAGTGAGGAGGAGGATATACAAGAGGAAAAATAGTATAGTATTGCTATTAAGAGACATAAGAGAGTGATTAAACCTCTTCAGAGGCATATTATCTATGTAGAGATGGTTTCTTATGCACTGTCTATGAAAAAACTGTTGAGTGTCAAGAGCTATTCAAATACTATGAAGTTATCACAAGTAGTGAGTCTACACAATGGGTTGTTGCTATGAATGAGGAGATTAAGTATTTTCATAAGAATCATACTTGAGAGTTTATAAAACATTTTATGAAGAAGATGATTGTTGGATGCAAATGGGTTTATAAGAGGAAAAATGAACTCTAGGTGTTGAAGATGTAAAGTATAAGACACACTTAGTTTCAAAGTATTATGGTCAAAAAGAGGTTGTGTACTTTAATGAAGTATTCTCGCCAGTTGTGAAGTATAGTTTTATACATGTGTCTCTTGCCATGGTGGCTATGCTTAACTTAAAGTTATAACAACTTGATGTTAAGACAGCTTTCCTACACAATGAACTTGAAGAGCAAATCTATATGCATCAGCTAAAGGGGTTCATCGTTTCAGGTAAAGAAGACCATGTTTTCTTGTTGAAAGTTTTTGTATGACTCGGAATAATTGTCTAAACAGTGGTATAAGTTGTTTGACACTTTCATACTTGAGTATGACATTTTTAGAAGTCAGTATGATAGCTGTGTTTATTTTAAATAGCTCCTAGATGATTATTTTGTGTACTTGTTAATATATGTTGAGGACATGCTTATTTCTGCTAATGACATGTCTAAAATCAATAGGTTGAAAGCTTAGCTAAGTAGTGAGTTTGAGATGAAAGATTTGGGGGCAATAAAGAAGATTTCAAGCATAGAAATTCATATGGATAAAAAAACAGGGAAGTTATACTTGTTAAAGAAGAATTGCTTTGTGAAAGTACTTGAACTCTTTGGTATGCATGATTCTAAACCTATGGGCCCTAAATTGGAAAATCACTTTAAACTTTTAGCAAACTTGTCACTACAAACCGAAGAGGAAAATAAGTATATGTCTTTGTACTCGTCCTAACATTTCACATGTTGTTGGTGTTGCAAGTAGATATATGAATCATCCAGGGAAGGCACGTTGACGAGCAATGAATTAGATACTTTGGTATTTGAAGGGTATTGCAAATATTGGTTTAGGGTTTAATAAAATAGTTGGACTTGATGGTTATGTAGTTAGATTTATAGATTCTGATTATGCAAGTGATCATGACAAAAGGAGATCTCTAATAGGTTAAGTCTTCACTATCTCGAGTTACTCAATTAGTTGGAAAACAACATTATATGCTATAGTTTCTTTGTCTACTAATGAGATAGAATACATGGTAGTGACTAATGCGTGAAGGAGACTATTTAGTTGAGAGGCTTGCTTAGTGAGATAAGCCTGAAGTACGGTTTGATTGTTGTGTATTGTGGCAGTTAAAGAGATATATTTGACAAAAAATCAGATGTATCGTAAGAGAACCAAACAAGTTAACGTCAAATATCACTTCATTATTGAGATTATCTCATAGGGAATGGTAGATAATCCAGTAGATATGATGTCAAAGTCAGTTCTAGCTTTCAAGTTTAATCATTGCTTAGACTTGATTAGTGTTTATAGTATTTGAGAGTTACCCTTCAAAGTTGTGTGGAGAAGATGAGATGAGAGTTTTCTATACCATGGAGCTTGATAGAATTCAAACCAAGGTAAAGATTTGTTGGGATAGTGTCTAGAATTCAACCGAAGATATAACACAAATGACAATTCAGAGAAAAACCTAATATGACTTGTATTCTTAAACCAATTGGGGTTTGACCCGATTTGCAGAGAATAAGGTTTAATGAGATATATATTGTGGGTTTTTTTTTCTCTTTTATGGGGTTGGAGTTTGGAAGAGGAATAGCCGCACTGTTCATTGTAATTTTTGTTTTCGTTTATAGTGAAATTTCTCCGCCATTCTTCACCCGTGGACGTAGGCTACAAGCTAAACAACATAAATTGTCTCTTGTGCTTTGTGTGATTTTTTTTTTTTTTTTTCTATTTTGTTGCATACAACTCTAAATCTAGGCTTTCGCACAACAGTTGGGAAAGTATTTTGAATTCAACCCAAATACATCCCATTTGTGTGATCTAGAGAACGACCCGGTGTGACTCACTTTTTAGGGTTTTGATTAGTATTTGACCCAATTTAAGTCCAACAACCCGAACCAGTTTGAAATGGTATTTTGAGGGTTTAACCCACATTAGGTTGTCAGGTTTCTTCTTGGGATGTGCACTACTGTAAGAGGGATGTTTCATGGGTTTTCTAGAAGGTGAATGAAAGGAAAATGATTTTGTGGAGGGTTCTTTGGGGGTTTACCATAAGCTTTTTGGCCTTTGGTTTTGGAAACTCATCTTTGAGTTTTGGGAATTCACATTTTTGTATTTTGAAATCTTTATTCTCTATTTTAGTGTACGCGCTTGATCGTCTTCACCCATGGATATATGTAGGCAATCTTGCCGAACTATATTAAACTTTGTATTGTGTGATTGTTCATTGCTACTAACTGTTTTCTCATTTTATATCACATTGTTGAAACTTTGAATCTGATCCATTTTGTTCTGTTGTGTGTCACAACAGTTCTGAATGTAGAAGATATCTCATCTGAGGTCAATCCTTCTAGCGGAAAGGTGAAAAATAAGGCCATATCTGACTTTTTTCATTTCGTTTGTAAGCTTGTTGTAGATCAATGGGATTCACTTTTCAATAAATAAAAGGGACATGATGTGCCAATGCCTCCCCGAGAGAGATCGTTGTGGCATAGCCTTTCCAGGAAAGAGGTCTTGAGGTTGAACCTCACCCCCTACCCTCCAACAGTTTTCCACATGTGACTATGTCGACAAACCCAAGTAGCCCTACCAAAATAAAAATGGACATTATGCAATAACAACTCCTCTGCAACAAGGAATCTGCCATCAAAAGTGGGCCCACTTTTAAGCGTACAACATGACATGTACTAAAACTTTCCCCCAAAATTGAAATTGAAATTTTTTTTTTTTTTTTTTACATGTCCTGTTTTGAAGGCAGTTTCCAGTTAATGTATTTTAAGCTTCTTGCAGAGAGATTTGCTTTCACATGATGCTTATGATTTATGAGTTGAACTGACAATGCATTTAAATGAAGAATTTTTATTTATTTTTGGTTAATTGCATTTAAATGAAGAATTGGAAATGTTTAAAATCTGATTGTCTCACAGAATATGTTTTTTTTGTCTTATCAGTCCTCGTATAAACAGTTACACTGGCAAACAGGAGGAAGGGTAGATGAGAAGGGCTTTACCAAATTCGAAAATTTTGCCTTACCTGGTAAAGGGTTTGTCACAGTCCATTTGCTTATTTTAAAAAGGACAATTCAGAGAAACAAGTTCCCAAGAATGACGGGTATGACTGGTAGGAGGGAAAATACAGCCACCATCCAATGGGTCCCACATGCAAAGTTGTATAGCAACAAAAAGGGTAGAGAATAGATCTTTATTGAAAGAACGTGGCCGCTCAACCTTTCTACTCTTTTCATTTATTTAATTAGGTCTATGGAATTTATTCTTTAGTAATTCATGAATCCGAACCCTATGGGCACCTGCTGAAGACACCATCTATTACTATTTTTGGTCACCTTCCTCTGGTCAACCCATTAAAGTATGACACATCAAAATGCATGGGGGTATTCTTGTCTTTACACAAGTGGTGAGGGAGGATGTTTTGATAATTAACCACCCTGTATTGAAGAAGCTCCTTTGTATATTAGGGATTTGATCAGTTCAAGCGCCTACTGCATAAATAAATAAAAACCCATAAAAACAAAAAAGCAACCAAAAAAAAAAAAAAAAATTGTTTTGTTCATGCAGTACATTTTGTGCTTGAGCTGATTTGAGCTGATAAGTGTTTAAAAACTTGGATTGGTATGATGATCCAAGTTATTCACTAACTCATTATAAAAATATATTTGTATTTGAAAAAAATAAAAAAAATAGAGGCCAATAATTTATTTTTTACTATGTGTATAATTTCATACTAAAATGGTCTTAAAACCAAGTTACTTGACCGAGTTCCCAAAAACTCCCAATCAAGTTACTTAAAAAAACTTGGCATTAACTCGGCTAACAAGGTTGTTGACATCATCCAAGTTTTGGCACCAAGATAACCAAAAATTGAGTGGAGTCGGAGTTTTATGTTAACCAGCGATCTTTTTTAAGCCATGATTGATATGCATCATCACGCAAGTGGGCATGGACCACTCATGAAAGGTAGGGAAGGAGGAGTTAGATATAACGAACTAGAAAAGGAACCGGTTACTTTAATTGGGTGTTTAGCTCCATCTAACTAGTTAGGCGATCATTTCGCCAAGACAAGGGAACCCAAAAACCAGGTCCCTGGCTGGTCAAGCCAGCTTTCGGGCTAAACCTGTTTTAATAACAAGATTTGAACGGATGACATGGCCAGCTTTGGGATTAGCTCCAGAGCTGGACTAATTGGGCCAGTTTTGGGATTTGGTTGACTGTCTTGGATCGACCATTTTCTCTGGTTGAGGTCCTGTATCAAGTACTATGAAGATGGGACAATGTCAAGAAGTCCCAAAAGCAACAGTCCATTCTGGGACTCACAAACATACCCTTTTTAATATAGAAAAGGGAAAAGAGATTAGGATTATTAAATATCAAGTTAGAGCTATATAAGTGATGCGTAGAAAGGTTGGTCATGAGTAGTATGTAGAAAGGTTGGTTGGTTGCCAACTAAACTCTCACTTTTCTCAGCCACGTGCCTTCCCAACCTAGCCTAAGTTCATTATGCCCACGTTTTTTTATAACCCATATGAAAGTTCGAGATATGGGAACAAATGATAGAGTAAGGGAAGGGCCTGATAACCGTTAGATTGGAATATGTCTGATAGGAACCATTAGTACAATTATTCTATAGACCATAGGCCTGACCCAAACTGGGGTAGTCACTCTTTTTTTTTTTTTTTTTTGATGAATAAAGGTAGCCACTCTTTTTTAAATGGGCACAGGAAAGCTCCATTAACTCCCACGTAGAGTCCATCAAATCCTAAAAAGAAAAAAGAAAAAAGAAGAGGAAGCCCATTTTGCAGATTTTGTTAATATAGCAAGGGCTGTTAGCCCAATGCTGCACTAACCCTTGGTTTGGAATCTTTTAGTTTGAATTTTGTTAGGATATATTGAAACTAAATTCGTGCCTGTTTTGCATATGCATAATCAAATTTCTATCTACACCGGATAGAAAAGATTCGAATCAAATGCATATTAGCATAGTTTTATAATTTATTTCTTCAATTTTAATGGTATTCGTCTATCAAATAGTATTTTATAAGTACGGAAAAAAAAAAAAAAAAAACAAATTTGGTTTTATGGAAGACTAAATTTGGCATATCCATTGCCATAGAATAGAATGACCATTGAGTAGATTTCGATCAGAAACATCTAATTGGTTCAATTTTGGGGCTAATATTGACATTAGTTTAAAACCCTTAGATTCCAAATCAAGGGTGAAGACCAGTACTGTTGCCCCATAGCTCTTAGAGACAACATAAGATTACTTTTTTATTTTAGGTTTTATCCGTGCATCCCAACTTACAGTCGTCACTACCTAACCCATATTTTTCTTTGATTTTTGTTTTCCGCTGACAATGTAACGCACAACCAACGATTCACCCAATCACGTGGGGGCAAAGCAAGAAAGAAGCCGTCCGGTGGAGCGACCAGTCAAAACCCCCACAACCCAAAATCTTAACTACTCTCTCTCTCTCTCTCTCTCTCTCTCTCTCTATTCCCAACTCCCAAAGCTAACAACCATGCAAATCAATCCTCATTTATCGGGTCTTTGAATCCTCAAAGTTCTCTAACTTTTTTACCTCACCTGTAAGTCTGCGAAAACTGTTCTTTCTTTTCGTTCCCTACAGTATCTCAGTAACACTTGATAAGTCTGTTCAGATCTTTTCTCTTTATATCAAAGTAGTGTTTTTCTGTCCGCTACTGGTTGAAGTGTTTCACTTCACAGGTCACCCATTTACAAATTGAATTTTCCTTCTTTCAAATCATACAAAACAGAAGAAGAAGAAGAAGAAGAAGAAGAAGGTGTAGGGGTGCACCAAAGATTTAAAAAATGGCTGCGGCAGGACAGCCACCTAGTAGTCCACTGCAACAAATGTTGCAGTCAGCGGTGCAAGCAGTTCAATGGACTTACAGTCTCTTTTGGCAAATTTGCCCACAACAAGGGTAGGTTTATTAACACTTTAATTTACATATAATTTGTATCAATTTTCCATTTGATAGTTTATTGAAAGTTTTTTTTTTTTTTTTTCTTTAATTATATGGTATAATGGTGTAGGATCTTAGTATGGGGAGATGGGTACTACAATGGACCAATAAAGACTAGGAAGACGGTGCAACCGATGGAGGTGAGTGCTGAGGAGGCATCGCTACAAAGAAGCCAGCAGCTTAGAGAGCTCTACGATTCATTATCAGCTGGGGAGACGAACCAGCCGGCTAGGCGGCCTTGTGCCGCTTTGTCACCGGAAGACTTGACGGAATCGGAGTGGTTCTACCTTATGTGTGTTTCCTTCTCTTTTCCACCGGGGATGGGGTAAGAATGGCCAACTTTACTTTGTTTATTTTAATTTTGGGTTTGGTATTGATTTCTTGCTTTCATAAGAAATTCACTGTAGTATTTTGTATACATTAGACAAATGGATTCAATTTCCTTGTATTTTTATGATGTTATCATTACATATCACCAATCTCTCTCTCTCTCTCTCTCTCTCTCTCTCTCTCTC
>JAOXJP010225992.1:0-11571 GCA_025762735.1 Platanus orientalis | reverse complement strand
TCCAAAATTCCACTCCCAAACCGATTTTGGGAGTGGAATCCAGGAAGAGAAAGCGAAGTTACCAAACACCATTTTCACTTATTTTGGAATCTTGTAAACGAAAGCAGCGAGAATTACTTCTGGGGAGAGTTACCAAATGAAGACTTAGAGGAAAAGGGCTTAGAAATTCTTATGGCTTCTAGGTTTCTAAATGATAAATGCCTGATAATTTATTTGTTGTTTCTCATTAGTAGAACTAGTATCTTTCATCACGTAAATGTAAACAGTTTTATGAAACCATTGATCATGATCATAATTGGTTTGATTCATTGTCTAATCTTGCATTTCAACACCAATATCAAAATATAACCTATCCATGAATCAAATGTTTCACTATCAATCTATTTGAATATTGAAGATGCCAGCTTGCTAAGTTAGAAAAGTCAGTGGGTGTCATACCAACGACCTGGGTTCAAAACCTGTCTGCAAACACAAGAGATGTGATACGAAAATTGCCATGAACCGTGTGGAAAAAGGAACAATTATATCTATAAACACCCTAAAAATCCTTGCCTGACCTTAAAGTCCTGTCTATCCTTTTGTGTACGCTGCCATGTGACACATACCTCCAGAAAATGTCCCAATTTAATTTTTTGGAGGCATGTGTTACACGGCAGCGCACACATGATGATAGCTTTTAAGGTATTTAATGTAGGAGGGGATGTGAATTCAAATTATAATATTACCAAGAAAAACCAGAAAAGTGTCATGTGATGAAAATGCCTATGTAGTATTTATGGTGAATTATAAACTGACTTGTGTTGTTTTTTGGGATAAAAAGGTCCAAAAAAGTGTTCAGTTGAAGAAGTAGGTGGTCAAAAAAAGGTGACGGGATTAGGTACAACAGCTTATAGAGTGGCTAAAGGTGGAATGACATTAGGGCTGACACATCAGCATCAAAAGTGATATACACTTTTTTGGGGGATGTTTTTCACTTTTTAGCACTGATGTGTCGGCCTTGATGTCATTCCAACTTTAGCCACTCTCTAAGTTGTCCTACCAAATCCTCTGCGCCAAAAAAGATATCAAATTTAAAAACAGATCATGTGTCAATCAATGGCATGGCTTTAGAGGTCTGTGTCACAGACAATCACTCTTCCCAAAAAAAATTGATGGAAAGAGCTATCCTCAAGTGATAATTAGGATTAAATGACATTTAATTCTGTAAGAACATAAACAATACCTTAGGTACACCAATTCATCGGAGGGTATCAAGATCATTTCAGCTATGTCAAATCAAATTTATTTCATAGAAAATAATAAATGATTATAAGCGGTAAACAGTAATTATACATGTGTTTTTTGGTAAAAACATCCTATTTATTTATGGGCGAGGCTATTGGCACTCCCAAAAATCCTCACAACACTTCTCTCAATTTTTTTCATTTTTTGCCCTTCCCAAAAATGCCCTTCCTCCCTCTCTTTCTCTCTCCTCTCCCTCCATCTCCTCTCTCTTCCTCTTCCTCTTCCTTCTCTCTCTCCTTCTCCCTCTCTCTGTTTTTTTTGTGTGGACGTTTCGAGGTATAAATCCGGGTAAAGGTCCCCCTGCATGAATATGAAGGTCCGAACAAGTGGGCACTTGCACAGATGTGAAGGTCCGATTGAAAAGTTGTTTGTTTGGGCACTTACCCATTCGGACCTTCATGTATGTGCAGGGGGTACCTGCCCAGACCTACACCTCCAAAAGCTCTCCCCCCCCCAAAAAAAAAAAGAAAGGAAGAAAACGGAAAGAAGGAGAAGGAGAGAGGAAGAGGAAGATGAAGAGAGAGAGAGAAAGGGAGGGAGAGAGAGAGAGGAAGAGGAAGGAGAAGAGAGTGGGAGAGGAGAGAGAGAGAGGAAGAGGAAGGAGAAGAGAGTGGGAGAGGGGAGAGAGAGAGGAAGAGGAAGGAGAAGAGAGTGGGAGAGGAGAGAGAGAGAGGGGGGTAGGTTGCCGTTGGAGGGGATGGGTTGCCGCCAACAACGAAGACGAGAGGAGTGGGGTGTGGGGAGAAAGGGATGAGGGGTATTTTGGGTAAGAAAGGGGTACAAAGGAAAAACAAGAAAAAAAAAAAAAAAAAAGGAAGGTGTGATGAAGAATTTTAGGGATGCTAATAGCCACATCCTTTGCTTATTACCTATTAACTATAAATCCCTTTATCAAGCAATGTGTCATATACCTCTCCAGAGTCAGTCAGAGAGAGATAGTTAGAACATGACAACACAAAAGTGGGTTGATATCCTCTGCGACACCCCCTTGTGCAATACTCCGTGAAGGAAGATACAAGGGGGTGGGATCCATTCATTTTTTGGGTAATGGGACATCCCAAAAGTGAATGCACCCAAAAAATGAATGGCCCCACCCCCTTGTTTCTTGCCTCACGGGGCACCGCACAAGGGGGCGTCGCAGCCCGAGCCCACAAAAGTCCCCGCAAAGGATCTGCTTCTTCTTGCCTATGACTTGTTAAGGTTCTGTCTAATAGGTGGGAGAAAAGATTGGCGAGAAAAGTGAATTGCATTTTTCAAAAATTGTAATTCACTTTTTTCTTCCAATAGTTTGCTGCCACCTATTATACAGGACCTTACAAGATTGTAAGTGGCAGGAGAGGATCCGGTCTAGAAGGGGATGATATTGTCTGTGACGCCCAAGGGCCAAGACAGAGGGGGGATCATTTCACTTTTTGGGGATGTCACATCACCCCTAAAAAGTGAAATGATGCCCCCCTCTGTCTCGGCTCCCAAGCGGCACAGAGATATCGTCCCATCTAGAAGGTCCCACGTGTTTAACATGTACGCGGCATCCCACATGGACATCAAGGTATTAAAGTCGTTTGGGCAATTATTCGCGACAGGTTTTTTTAGGAGCTATCTTACGGATCCAACTCAGCACCAGAGATGCCTGGAGGCACGGTTTCTCGCGTCTGTTTACAGCCAGATTCATTTCCTCACCATCTCAAATGCCAATTTAGCGAAGTGAAGATCCTGTTTCGATATGGCATTCCACTCAAGTCTTGCACATGCCAATACTGTTTGGATTATTAGTGTTGTTTTACGTGTTGGTGTATCGTGTTAAGGGAATTCGACTATATAGGTCAATCTAAATACAACCTATTTATTAATCTTGTTAAGGTGGATTGACCCGTTTTAACCCGAAACACTATTACGGTAATCCCTAAGTAGTTAATTTTGTATTGGGTTTGTGGGTCGTGTGACCTAGGGGTGACAAAATTTTGTTGACGGGTTATATTCGTGTTGTGTCGAGTTAAGGATATACAACCATATGGATCAATTCTGTCCCATTTATTAATTTGTCAATATGGACTTGATCCGCTTTGAGCCGAAACACAAATACAATAAACCCTAACCCACTAATTTTGTGTCGGGTTCATTGATAGTATCAAACATTGCCACCCCTAATAACTTGCAAAAATATGTTGAGTACTATGACAACTTTTTATTTATTTAGAAGAAACACAACAAAACTTGTTCGCCGCATTTTGTATGGATATGAAATCCTCGGATTAATAAAAAAGGAGGAACATGTCCCTTATACCTCCTCATGTTCACCTACCCCTTACTCATCATTATCAATTAATCCAAACGCGTTCTTATTGTTTTCGTGCAAGGAATTCGTGCTTGGTACATGGTTGGCAAATGTGTTTTGGGTGTTGAGCATTGATAGTAACAGCAAATGCTGAACTTTCTTAGTTCGACATTATTTAAAACATATCCAGCCAAGGTCCATGCCGCTTATGCAAAACTACACCAAATGTTCGTAAGAAATAGGCCTCATCGGAAGGTGTTGTCATCCAACGTCTCATATTACCCTCCTCTAAAATAAAACAGCTCTCTTGCATAACATATTAAGGCGATAGTTCACGACTGTCATAATATGTTGCAAAGTTCCAAGCATATACAAATTTCTTATGCTTCCCAAACCAGCAATAAAGCAGTCCATTGCATAGCAGCTATCGTGGCAAAAGAACATCTACCTCAGCAATGGAATTCTTTTGCTCATATGTCAGGCGACTTAGCTATGATTCTTGATTCAGAGTCTTGTAACTAGCTATCTTATTAATTGATTGAAATTGAGTCTAATGCTCTATTCCAAAAATAAATAAAATAGTAATAATAATAATAAGACATTTGGACTGTTAATGAAGAATCCAACTCCAGAATTAGGAAAAATAGTACAAAAGAAAGTTTTATGTGGATGTACCATTTTTTTCTTCTTCATAATTTCCTCTGTCATTGAAAATGCAAAGAAAATCGGCTTGGATTTTATATTCTAACCCTATCCTCCACTAACCTCCACCAAGGGTCAAACAGGTAGAATCATCAGCGCTGAAAGTGATTTACATTTTTTGGGGACATGTATAAATCACTTCTAATGTGGATGTGACCGCCCCTTGACCTCAATGGAGGTTAGCATCGGCATAGAAAATCCTCACCAAAAGAAAATATGCATGCAATAACATGTTTCTTCTTTTGATACCATGAAACAGCTCCATTGCACACGATTATGCCCTAAGACAAATAATTAGAACATTTACCAATGAGTTTAACATACACTGAGCAACATTTATCCAAACAGGGCCTTAGGTACGCCAATATGCATATAATATAAAATGATTGTGATGAAATCTTTCATAGGCGTGCCACATATTGCTACACCATGTAACTTTGAATTTGGGCCATTTTTGGACACCTATTTTTCAAATGAGCACTTTTCTTTACACATTTATCCCAACACACTATGTGTCCACTTATAATTCAGTTACAGAGATTCACAGACACTTTTTCATCACAAACAGTTGTTTTCAATTTCGAGCAGCCCTTGAGCACGAGTTTTCGAATATCAATTTCTCCAGTGTGATCCTCTCTAGATTGTTAAAGTTCAGATATCATTCAATAGATTTCAATGACTGACATTTATATATACTAGGGTTTATCCTTCTACAATTTCTTTTTATATATATTTTAAAATATATCATGAATCCATCCCTATCCCCATGTTTTCCTCTCTCCCTCTTCTTAATCGGTTACTTTATGTTTCTCTCTCGCTTCTCTCTTTTATATTCTGAAAACCATTCTCTCTATCAAATTTTCTTTTTAAATCTTACAGGATTTTATGGGTATAACCTCACCCATGTTTACGCGAGACATTCGCTTAGTGTAGTAAAAAAATAAACAAAATTGAAAATATGCAGTCGAGTTTGTTGATATTTTTTGAGTATGTGTTGAAATCTTCTCAACGTTAACTGAACTTTAAAAAACTGGAGACGATAATTGCTTCAATTTCTCGCGTGTCAACCTTTCTAATTTGAAAAAAATAATAATAATAATAATAATTAATGTAATGGATAAATATAAAGCCAATTTTTCTATTTTTGGAAAAAAAATTATAAATATATATTAATTACAAGCAGCAAATTACGAACAGGTGAACTCATTTATACCCAACTTTTCAATATGTGGGGGAATCCTGCGGACACGAAGCTCCTAATTTTCTCCATGCACCGCAAATGGCGCGCTGTTCGATTTCCTTGTAACCTACGGTTTCTTATTCGATCTTCTTCTAGCACGATTTCGCGGTAATCCGATTTCTCTGCCGCTTTCTCTGGATTTGCAGAACTTCATTTTTTTGTTTTGTTTTTGTTTTGAATTCTGATTTTGTTCTGCTTCGTTCGAATTCCGGGATTTAGGGTTTTGTAGGGTTTGGGAAGAGATGGATCATGTGTTCTTTGGGTTTTTGTTTTGACAGTTTTGGTTTTTGAAGGTTGTATTATCGGTGGGTAATGTATTGAATGTTATGCTGAATTTTGTTGATGTATTCTGCAGGTTGAGGAATTTCTGGGTTTGGGTTTTGAAGATTTGATTGATTGGGTATTCGATTGAATTATGATGTTTTGTGGAAATTGAGGTCTTTTTCGTTTGGCATTGATTGATGATCTTGACGGTGTAGGTGGTTTTTGTTGGAGTTTAATTTCGTTTTGGAATTTTAATTCAATCTGAATTGAAGTGAGGAATTTGAGGTTTGGGATCGAGAGATTGAGAGGGAAATAAGGAATTCTGGTCTGGGATAAGACGGAAGAAAGGAATGTAAGTAAGGAGAATGTGCTTTTGAGTCGTTTTCTTTTTTGTTTTACTTGATTTGGTTCATAACAAAGGGGAGAGAATGAAACTGGGATTTTTCCGGAGTTGAGGAGGAAGGAGGTTTTTGCTTGTTGTGATTTGTGGAATTGAGATTGCCTTTTGCTGGATCATGTACATCTGAAATTCTGAGAGAGCAAAAGAAATGAACATTTAAGAGATTGCAAATTTTTGGCAGTGGAGGTACTGGTTGAGTTTAAGAGAATATGGATTCGGCCAGGAGTTGGTTACATAAGTTTCAGCCTCGAGATAAATTGAAGGCCACAAATAAAAAGAAGGAACCGGCAGGTATTGTAAGAGAAGGGTCCAAGCCACCCACAAATGAAGAAGCACCGTCAAGTGCCACAAAGCAGAAGGTTGCAGCAGCAAAGCAGTATATAGAAAACCATTACAAGGAGCAGATGAAGAACCTGCAGGAGAGGAAGGAGCGGTATGCCTCCCAAACTTTTCAGTTCTTAAAATAAACGATATTCTTGAATTGGATTCCTTTTTATTTGTCTTCAAAAACAAAATTGCTTGATAATTAGCATGACTGGTTATCTCTGCTGTATTCATCTTTCTTTGCGTTTGGTTTGTTTTTTTCCCTAAGTTTTGTTGTTTAGGAGACATAAGATTGAAAGCAGAACCACTTCATTATCAGCCATCAAGTTGGTTCTACCCTTAGACACAAGGGCAGCAGCCTGAAGCTGTTGCAGATTATCAGAGAGAGAGAGAGAGAGGTTAAATATATCATGGACGCTTTAGATGTCTTTCATTATTATATGTAGCTTTACCACGTGTACAATTTTACATTCACCTATTTTTTCTGGTTCCAGAGGGCTCATTTTTGCTACCTAAAAGTCCGAAGGAAGATCATTAGCAAGGATCATTGTGTTTTGAGAAATAATTGTGCACTACATTTTTATTATTGAATTCTAGACGGCGATATCTATCGCTGAGGTCTCAACCTTTGAGGCCACTTGTATCATTCTTTTTTCTTGACCCTCAAGCTCCATTTGGATAATTCATTTAAATTCGTTTAACTTTTTTTCCTCTCATAGAAGAAATCATGAAATTCAATTAATGTTGGAATTTGGTGGCGCTTTCTCTGATAATGATGATTCTATTTACCTTGATGAGGGCTCAGCTAATTATTCAGTTAATGTATTGTGAAGAAAAAAAAAAAGAAACAAAGAGAAACTCCACTCATTTGCTTTGGTTTGTACTGTTGAGATACCAACCTTGGTTCATGGTTGTATTTGTAAACAACATAAGCTATCAAAAATCTGCAGTACTACCCTAAGAAACCTACCAAAGTTATTCGCAAGCATTTCATATTGATTGACTGGGAAAGAAACTGAAAATGATATATGAATGATAATTATTATAGAATATCCAGTTTTTAGAAATCTTTGGTGCTTGTCGAATAGTGTGCACATGTATGTCAATGGGTTCAATGGCATAACCATGTACATGCTAGAATGCTAAGGGTTAGGACTCAACATTTGATGGGTCCTACATAAGGGATTGCTATGCAAAATCACCTGGGTTTTTTCTGGTACTCCAGTTCCCACCCTGCACGTGCACCACTTTTTTGGCTGCTATGCTGTGTGTATGTAAACTCAATTTTAATCTGTCAACCTTTTTGTTCACTTTGGAAACTGAATGGTCAAGGAGAGAGTAAAATGGATGGTTCCATGTTAATTCACATCAGGTTTTTCTTTTTTATAAAGTTAATTTTTTTTTTTGGAATTTGGGTGTGTAGCGCGTGATGGACAAGGTAATGTGGTCCGGGTGATGTGTGGCCCTTTGGGCATTTGTGATTCAACAAAGTCGGAATGCCTTGGACTGTTATTTGGGCTGAGGGAGTTGCGGGTGTTGGGATGTTAAGGATGCTTGGTGGAAGGAGATTCTAAGATGGTTTTTAGTTGGGCTAGTGGGTTTTGTGAGGGATTATGGAAGCTTGTGCACTATGTTCATGAAATAAAATCCATTATTAGGGAGTTGAGTATTTCAGTTAGTCTTGTTCTTATAGCTAGGAATGGTCTAACTGATAGACTTGCTAAATGGGGGGCTGGGTTGTCTGAGTGTTTTAGTAGTAATTGGTTACCGGAGTTCTAGGTGTTCTTGTATTTAGTGGCAATTGTCATTGTATTATATGTAGTTGTAATCTTTTTCTTGTTTTGTGCAATAAAATCTCTGGTATTCATCAAATAAATAAATAAATAAGAATTCGTGAAATATACCCCTAAATAGAACAAGTAGTAGAAACATTTGGGGGGCTGGGTTGTCCGGTGTTTTAGTGGTAATTACGTATCGGAGTTCTAGGTGTTCTTGTATTTAGTGGCAATTGCCCTATGTTGTATTATATGTAGTTGTAATCTTTTTCTTGTTGTGTGCTATAAAATCTCTGTTATTCATCAAAATAAATAAGAATTCGTGAAATATAGCCCTAAACAGAACAGGTAGTAGAAACATTTGCAAAAGTAGGACACTTAATTGAAAATATTTCAAGAATTAAACCAGCCTTTCCAAATGGCAGAGAATAAATTGAGCGGCTTCATCATTTAATTAGGTATCTGCTACCTCTATGCTCTATTTTTCCTTGAGATTACAAGAAATTTTAAAGCTGCAGAGGGTGTGTCTTATCCTAAGTTATCAGGATGTGTTTCAATAAATTTTTAGTCTTATGTATAGAAGGTGAGTTATTTTTATTTTTATTTTTTTAATGAGATGGAAATTTAATTATTCATTAAAATATAGGGGCACTTAGTTTTGAATGGAAAGCCATCACAAGGTCTATTATGGGGAGTGCTATTTAACATGCATGGAGGCAGTACACATTTGAGATCCTTCTTTTCATTGGGCCTCACTATCAATACAGGTGGTAAGTCTCACTGTTAAGTGGGATCTCTTCCGTGCATTGCCTCTGCATGCATTAATGTGCATAGAAATTAGCATTCCTCATCCCTACCTTTTAGGATGTATTCTCCAGAAATTTTACAAACTAACTTGTGTTTAAGTTTAAAATGGTGTTAAAACATTTTTTTTTTTTTTTGGATAATTGGTGTTAAAATATAGTCATGTGACCTTCAGATTTTATGTGAGTTGATACTAGATTAATCCCTAATGCCTATACTGGATTATTAATTAACAAATTTTGAGATGATTAACACCTGAAGCAATATAAGTAATTCACTAATGCCTATATCAGATAAAGATTGAGCCTAAAAGGAAATTTGGTTAATAGAGGAGAAATGAATTGAAAATGGGTTACGGGACCGGTATTTGGGAGTCTATTCTTAATGGAAAGAACGAATTTTGGAAGTTTATTTGTTTTAAGTTGAGTTCGGGGAGTATCATTTGATTTTGGGAGGATGCTTGGTGTGAGGATATTCCTCTTAAGATGGATTTCAATGCGTTTATAACCTGACCATGAACCAAGGTTCAAAATCTCGTTATCGCGACTCGTATCGCGGACCTAAGATATGGGTACGTTTTGCATATCGCAGTTTATCACCGAGAGACGGCGTCCGAAACCGAGAGACGAGTGAGATACAGGTCAAATGAAGAAATTTTGATTTGAAACTTTAGGATTTGATAGAATAATCACTAATTCACACCTAGGAATCATTAAATATAGAAAACAACTATCTATGGTGGTTGGGAGAATCGTCACCTTTATGACATACGTTGTCGCTTATAGAATCTATGGAAACACTATATAAGCCTTAGAATTTTTGAATGTAATCTTAGAAAATGTTATAATAAACATTATTAAATACTTATCAACCATTATACTTCATTACACAGTTGGGTATCAATTGTTGGGAATCGGTGTCCTCGTGACACTCGTTATCGCACATGTGCAGAATTTTAAGTGTTAAGAGGTTGATAAATAAGTAACTAACACTACACATTGCAAAAAAAAAGCTATAAATCCACATCCAAAAGTACTCTATGAGTGTGAAACTACAACAGTGAGTGTGAAACTAGAGTAGAGAAAAGAGAAATATAATACAGTAAGATAGAATCATAGAAAAATAGAATAATACCAATGCCAAGGGACAAGACTGCTTCCAAGTTTGAAGTTCAAACTTCAAACTAATTCAATCCTCATCAATACCACAGAGAGTTTCGGGGTGGCTGAAAATCATCATAGCTATCCCATCTCGTAGATATTGTTGTCGCAGCTGTTGTTGATATTGATACCATTTTTTATTAAACGACAGTAATCTTGCCATGAGACAGAGGGACTATGCCATGCCTGATAGTCACAAACATATCTCTCGTATATAGTACCATCTACTCTTGAGAGTCATCCTATATCGTAGAAATCCGGGCACTACATACAGAGTCTGAGGATAAGACGATGTAATAGAAGGACCCCGATCATATGATGATGATGTAGATGCGGTAACAAAACTGGGTCTACCAACTATAGGTGGAAATCTGTAGTCTATATATTGCTGTTGTTGCTGACCAGGTCCAAAGTCAAAGATAGAATCAATCCACGATCCCTCCTGACTCTGTGTACTACTACTAGTAGTAAACTGAGAATATTGAGGAAACTGAGGATATTGAGGAAACTGAGGATACTGAGGGTGCTGCCAAAAAGAACCCCCACTAAGGCTCATGCTATTAAATGACCCTGCTAACGTATCAGTTGTGTGAAGGAACTACTCTCCCTCCAGATCTCTCCTAGCTTTCCCGAAGTTTCACCCTCATCGATTCTCACCCATTTTCTCATAATGAGATTAATAAGGATTAGTACGTGGATTAGTACGTGCACCAAGGTTTGTATCTTGAGTAGCATGCCCAAATGTAACCTCTCTTGTGAATGGACTAAGGGGTCTCTGACTCATCTCACCTCCTCCATGACCTCCTCTATGACCCCTTCCATCATCATCACTATCTCCATCATCATCACCACTATCTGCGGAGCTAGTACTAACAACACTCACATCCTCATCATCCACTAATCCTCTTGCAACTGCAGGATTCTGCTGGCCCTATGGCTACTTCTATTGTTGTGTTTGCATAAATAAATCCACATTAACTTGTTATATGAGAACCCGGCCGTCCACTTGCCTTATCCAATACTGGCTCTCCCGCCTCTTTAACTCACTCGTATAGTGGGTCCTCCTCATCTCCCTTGTCACAGAAAATCTCCGTACGATCAATGGGGCCAGTGTACTTTTCCATATTTTGTTCTTTTTCTGCTTGCTTTACTCTTAAGCGTAAATTGTAATAGACAAACACAAGTTTTTGAAGCCTCTCATGTCCAAATCTATTTTTTCTTTTGGAGTAGATGAGATTAAATGCGCTACAACCAGAGGAAGATGCGGTCTGTGATAAGATACGAATGGCAATCCTCCTTAGGTTGGGTGCATTTGACCCATGCAATACCTGTCTCTTATACAC
>JAOXJP010225991.1:0-25518 GCA_025762735.1 Platanus orientalis | reverse complement strand
TATATCGTGTCGGTCCTAGTAGACATGGACATATGTCGGAAGATATTTAAGATATTTCGAGATATTTGATACCATGTACAGATGTTCATGGCTTGGCCCAAGAATTAGTACATCAAACGGCAGACCTAGTTCTGATAAGTTTTGTGCGATTGCAGGAAAACTACTACTGGCTGGATAGGATTCTGCGCAGCTACCAGTCAAGGGTGTATTCTGGTGATGTCAGCAATTCTTTTGAGGTTGGTACAAAGGCTGTGCTTTTCAACTGCACCTACTTATTATGCCTTAAATGTCTTGGGTGTTACAGTATTTGGTTTCCGCAGAATCATGTTCTGTTGTTGATGAATTATTCTTTGTTGTTTAAGGTCATAAGGCTTAGAGATGTGCATGGGTGACTCATGCTGCTCTGTAGTGCCGTTCCCATTTACTAGATTCTGTTTTTAAAGGTCGTGGAAGACCTGCTTTGGTCTGGTACCATATGGACCCTCATTTCCGATTTCCAGGGGACAATTTTTTTTCTAGAGCAGCTTTATGGTGTTTCTTGGTTTCGTTCAAGCATTTTGAGTAAATTAAAATTTTTACGTGATGCTGTGGTTTTTTGAGTTTCTCTAGTTTCAAAGTTGAACTTTGGTTCATTATATGGTAGAACTGTTGCTGGCTGGTTTACTGTTAATGGTATGCAACTATGTAGGCATTACTAATAGTCTTCTGCATATCTGGATATGTTTTATATATTATTATATACAGTATATTTATGCTTTTCTGCTGCAGGTTCAAGACGAAGGACGCATTAAAGTTAGAAAATCATTGAGACCATCAACAGCACAGTTGGCATTGCAACGGATACTGCCTTTCCCGTGCAGTAAACAGTACAGTGTAGTGATTCTCGTACCTCAGACGTCTCGCTTGAAGTTACTCAAGTCATTTTTTGAATCTATGCCATACAGATATGGTAAAGATGGAAAGGTCAGTCACATCTCTATTAGCAGTGTTGTGTACAATGCGCATGTTCATTTGTTGTCTGTGATGCCAATGATCCTTTTATTTTTTTATCAAAATAAATAGAAATTACAATAGTGTTTGCTTACAAACAGGAAGGGAACAAAACATGGGTTTGACTTGAAAGAGATGAAATAGGAACATTTTCAAATTCATATTAAAAGAAAGATATTAAAGCTTAATTGTTTTAATACATTCTGACACACACACTTCTAGGATCTTTTGGATATAAATGTGTACATTAGAGCTAAAACAGATCCTTTACTTCTATGAGCATGAATCCCTAGTTTCTCCTGGTTTTTGGCAGATTTTGGCCAGCATTGCAGGTGTGGTAGTTGTGGCATTCAGTGTGTGGAGATATTCACGGAGTACCAGGAAATTGTAAGACACATTACTTTGCAAGAGATCCATGTACCAGAAGAGAGATCACCAACAAGAATTAGAGAAAATTAATTCCAAATTGCCCAGGAAATTCCAAAAAGCAGTCCCTGAAGGATGAATTTGTGGAAGGATTTAGAGATCATTCTTATCATAGAGGAATCAAATGTGAGCCCATAAAAAATCCTGTTTCTGAGTGTATAATTGTTATGGATCTCATACCATTCTGTATCACTCATTTTTTGTCCTCTTGTAATCAATATATATTGTTCATGAACATGGACCTTTTAACAGTTTTGTTGCACTTAGCTTATAGCCTGGAAGAAACAGAGAACTGTGTGGATGAAGAATACTGTGTCAGGACAGACAGAATTCGTAAAGAGGTTGGGTTCCAGCTTGGTGGTATCTTAGATCAAAGGCCAGTTGGGATTGTCCTACCCATCTGTTTTAGATTTCATTTCAGCTCTTTCTAACTTTTTCCTCTTCCCTGGTTCAGAGACAATGCATATATCAAATCCTTAAGATCATGCCTGACAATTCTGCACTTAGACCTATGGTGTCGGTCTACCCTGATCTGAGTATTCCTCTCAGTACAGTCTGTTTCTTCATTGAGGCTCATTGTAATGAACTTCTAGCTTTCGAGTTAGTGGAGGCTATGCAGAATGGTTTAGTAAAATTTTCTGGACAAACTGTTTTTACGTTGGCTTTACAAAGGTTCACTGTGTGCTTGTAGTTCATTGGGAATCTACCACAGATATGATTAATGCAGAATTCCCTGGGCACTGATACCTGGATGGATGGTCCAATTGCTCAAAAGGTGGTGTGATAAGTGTGTTGAACAAAAATATCCACATGAAAAAGGCGTAAAGATTTAAAAAGGCTCTTGTGAAAAATAAATAGTCAGAAAGCGTTCGATCACCTCAAAGTACAAATTGCAGTTGAATCCACAAAAGTTTATCTTTGGCACTACATCCTGCAACCTTAAGTATGAGATATAAATTTTATGTTGATTACAGAAGTTAAATAAAAAGAATTATGATGCAGCACAGCTTATAATATCAATATGCTTCATACTGACATTTATATATTTCATTATAGTTAAATCTTTTAGCATCACTTTTCATTTCTAATTTTTAAAATTTAATCTATTATTTTTTAAAGTTTATTAATTTGGGTATTCCATATGCCAATTGTGGGACAAAAAATGTAATTAGCTATTTCCGTAGTTTACCTTTTATTTCTAAATTAAAAGTTCCAACAGGGAATTTTGTAATATATATATTCTACAGACTAGACCATTTCAATAGTTGCATACCATAAATCTCATTAGGTGTTATTAGAGGGCTTATATGTGTAGGTAGGTATGTAAGTAGATAGATTATAGATAGGCAGGTAGATTAAACACATCATTGGCTACTAATTTAAACAAGCTAGGTGGTATAATTCCCTGATCCAACATGAAATCTTCTCAAATTTCGAGCTGTAAGGAATCTTTCAAAAAGTTTTGTCAAGGAGTTTAAAAGATTTTTTTAGATTGTTCATCCTTGGAAACAGGCTAACTAGCCTGCAAATTTTATGGCTACTTTGTATGGTATTATGGTGTTATACTTATAGCTTCAAGAGTTGCCTATATCGATATATTTTGGTAGAGCGGGATGCTTTGGGATGTAAATATGTAAGCTCACAGTATTTTGTCTTCTCTTTTTACTAAACTTGTTGGTTTACCCACCCAAAAACAAAATCATCCAATACTGAAAACTTGACTCATATGACTAAAAGAAATTTTGATTAATAATATGTTTATGGGGTAAACAATAACTTAAGACGATGTTATAGGTCAAGATAAAAAGAGAAATAGGCCAAAGCAAGCTGTCCATAGAGTTGGGGAGAGTGCAAAAAGTTATTATAGGGAAAATTTTATAAAACCACTAGAGGACCAGCAATTTTCTATGATGTTATACACAATAAAGAAACAAGATGTTAAGATGGATGAACAGAAAAACTAGGCATTATAGGATGAAAAATAAATGCAACCTTAATAGCTGACAAAGAGGAGGGATCCAAACGAATTGGTTTGATCATGTGCCTGAAAAGTAATGACAACACTAATGAGGGGGAATGTTTTGCTGCAAGTTAATGCTCTGTAAAGGTTGAAAAGCGTGGGTTGTTATGAGAAGAAATTTGAGAGTTCCGCTTTCACAAAACACGTGACTCAAGTCTGGAATGGCCAAAACGGGATTTTTTATGATAATGATGGTATATGGGCATACCACCCCAATTGGAAACCTGAGGACATACCAAACCATAGGGGCAGGGTGGGTGGGTGGGTGGGTCACCCATTTAACCTACCTCATTGCTGTCCCCTGTCAGAAAATAATGCCTAAAACCCATGGAAGAGAAACAAAAACACTGTAGTTCATAACAGATAGCGAAGCTTCAGAGAATGAATTGATAATTTAACAAATCAGAATAGGGTTTATTCTATTTTGATTGTACACCATAAGTACATTAGAGAAAAACTGTCTTTGTCTACAAGAAGCATCCACAGCATGTAATCTTCATTCCACATGCGAAAGACCCCCTCCAACATCAGTTGGTGTTCTGTACATGAAGATAAAAATTAAGGCAAAAAAGTGAAAAAAATTAAAAAAAAATTCAAAGAACACATAATATGGTGGATATGGAGATCCTAATTCCGTGCACCAAGACAAAGAAATCAATAAACAAGTAAAAATATCAATATAAAGTGACTACATATAAGCATCAAAGAATCCATTTAACTTTGGTATGAACATGGAATAACATAAGCACACAAAAAGCATACAAATGACATAAATTTCAAAGGCAATCAGGAAAGAGTTTAAGATAACATTCGCTTGAAAAGGATGATGGAGTAGACGCTATCCGCTTCCTATCTCAGACAATATCCATCACTTAGCTGTTGAAAGGTGTAAACTTACTGAGGGTTCTAAGAGTCGATCTGGAATGCTGGCAAAGTAAGATCCAAGATTGACAGCAGATCGCTCCAACAAATTAGCAGTCATATGATGCTATTTTTAAGAGGACAGATGTTCTGTCCACAGGATTTTCCATCCAGGACACCATCCTGGAAAGCAAATCCTGGACAGAACATCTTTTCCATATTTTTAACTCTTAAGGACATGGAATATTTACAGAGTAAGAGATTGGTAAGGCTAATACGGTTTAGTAGGCAGTGAGCCTGATGTCATTGGTTTGTTGGAGTTGAATTGGAGTGATAAAGGTTCATGGTGAATTAGGAAGCTGCTCATGTTGATCACTTAATTGAGTGACCTGGCACAAGATGGGAGTGAATGGCAAAACCAGGATTTGTGTAGCTGACCTTAAGTTTGTGTGTGTGTCCATATATACCAGTATCTTTTGAACTGTCCAGATAAAAGAGGGTTCTGTCAGGATGACATTTAGCATAAATTTTTGACAAACCACTTAAACATGAATCTTAGAAATCCGCTATTTCAACCTTAAGTTAGCGTGTTCCCTGTAAGAAACCCACAGCATTATTGTTTGTGAGATGTGACAAGTGGGCAATAGTTAGCTAGGGGGTCCTCTGGAAGAATCGTGCCACATTGACGACTGGTTGAAGTAAGAATTAGGTAATTGTTTCCACACCATGAACGAGTATAGTTGAAAAAGTTAGTCCAAAAGAGTACGATTCGCCTAGTGATTTGGAATATAGAAACCTAAACTGGTAGGAGTTTGGAGTAGATAGATATAATAAAAAGGAGTTGATATAGAATGCCTATGAGACCAAGTGGAAACAGGAAAAAGCCAAGGTGACTAATGGCTACAAACTTTTTATCAGTAAATAGCTACAAACTTTGGCACACAGGATAAGGCCATAATAGAATAATAGTAGATAAAGATCTATAAGATAAAATTATAGATGTTAAAGATAATAACATAATTACTGCATATGCAACTCAAGTAAGATTAAATGAAAGTATTAAGAAACAATTTCAGGAAAACATGGAGAGAGAGAGAGAGAGAGAGAGAGAGCCCTCCCCTCAACATGGGAGGGCGTATTTATAAACTCCCAAAGGGGTGGGTGAGCTATCAAATAGATGATGGGGAGGGTTGCATCAAGTCCTCTGATCCTCTTAACATTTTGTCCAACCACCAGTGCCAGTACAAGCTGTAGGTGCTCCAAGCCGCTGAATGGAATATGGGGTTGATCAAGGAGTGATACTATGAATCCTTGCCGGTCAGAAAGGTCAAGAAATTGCTGGCAGTGAGGTGATAATGTTAGTACATTCAGCACTGAACTACTTCTCATGATCGCTAAAAGTACGTACTTCCTGCACCCCAGGAATGACAGCAATGAGCAGCACCTTGGCACAATAGGGGTCCTATATTGAGTCATTAAAGATGAGGTCCTTTCGATGACACTTAAAATGGCTGCACTGGCATGCTAGTTGGGTGAAGGGATGGTGGAGGTCTTATATATAAAGGAAATAGCCACAATGCACTGCTCATTGTGCCTTGTGACACCACTACCTTGGTATTATGTCAGATCACCAGCAGGCAGGGACTTATAGAAGGGCACAGCTATGTGCTGCTACAACATGCCCATAAGGAAAGCAGATTAATTGTCTAAGCACGACACATTGGCAAGTCACCCTAAGATCTGATGCCTATGTGGTACTTTCTAGGAAGGGCCAAGAAGCCACCATCTACAAACAGTTAAAAGAAGACTGAAGCATAATTTAAAGTAAATACTCAAAGTTCCAGAAGTCCCTAAACTAAATCATAGACATATCTACAAGAGATGATGATATGAATCTAGCAAGCATATACTACTCCAGTCAACTTACATGGTGAGCTAGTGATCTGAACAATAACGAAAAAGCGAGATTGATGTTCTTGGTTCTCGAATGGGAAGGAACTGTTTGCACCAATATTCACAGAGATTCTCCGTTTAAAGAGCCTTCAGGCCTGCAGTTCTTGACTCATTTTATGGCGTAGTTTATCTCAGTAACTAATCCCATCGGTTATCTTTGTTGTCAAGATACATTTTATGAGGGTATTGCCATCATTTACACGTGTTAAGGGGTCTTACGGGTATATACAGAATAAGAGTATATACCAGGATATTATTCCAATTACTCCTCTCATTATAATGAATAAGACCAATCGTATAGAGATAAACCCTTATCGCTCAATACGTTTTGGTCTCCTCTTAGTCTTCTTTCTTCATTCTTATTCTCTCTTCTACTTAATATATCTGCAACATAACTAGTCAACTTGGGATCAGAGCATTGATCCTTATTGTGGAGTAGCCAAAGTACAGCTGGCATCAGCAGTTGTACCATATGTGTCTTCTATGAAGTTTTTAGTAGATGATCTAATCCCCTATTTTTCAGACATTTTTCCATAATTTTTCTTCAATCAGAGGTGAGTTTTTCAGGCCATTCTTTGGTGAAAATTATAAATAAAAAAAAAGAAAAAAGATTTTGTTATTTCTGGTAGTACAATCTTCTTAGAGGGTTTTTCTGAGACCTGATCACAGATCATGTAACCTATGCACCAGTTAGTGTTCACCGTCCCAACCACCACTTCATGTGTTCTTCAGATGTGCTACAGTGAATGCTAATCTGTAGTCACTTTTTCGATACTTTATAGTGACTACAGCATGTTGATTATGTCTCTTGATGATATATGATGGACATGATTAATATTTTTGTAAGTTGGGAGTGCTATTTTGTTCATGAATAGTGTCTGTTTTTTGTGGGGAGTGAAATGTTCTTCTATAGCAGCCATATGGTGAGCAAGGTTCAAAATGTCGATTTCGGTGGAAATATCGGTCAGGCCAAAATAAGATATATATCGGAAATATCAAAAAGAAATATTATAAAAATCGTGGAAGCTTAAGAAGCATATTCTAATCTAATTATTTATGCACAAGGAAACAAATAGATTCATTAGGAATGATAGTTTATTTTAATACACTTGTATTTTAATATTCTTTAAAAATACACATGTATACATAATACACATGCATACATAATGGTTGGTAAAAATATTATAATCTAACCATATAAGCATAAGGGAACAAGTAGTTTCTCTTCATTTTCTTCTTTTTTATCTTCAACTTCTGCATCTCCCTCATTTTACTTTCTTTGAAATTTATTGTTTTTCATATAATTTTTTTATCATAACAACACAATGTCAATATTAGGCAATAATATATTGTGAAAGGGGAATATTTGCTCAAACACATTGACATCGTACATCATGTTGACCAAAAAATGAATTTTTATAATGCACTTAATGTTTCGTGTCGGTATAGGAACATGTTGTGTTGGTCCTGGTAGACATGGACATATATCGGAAGATATTTAACATATTTTGAGATATTTGATACCATGATGGTGAGGACTGTATAAACCTCATTAAATCAGTTGCTTGAGTAAAAACAATAATTTATTCTGGCGGTATTGTTTTAATTTTGGTTGGAGCCCAAGTTGTTTTTTGAAAGAAGAGTTGCGGTGACATTGGCAAAGCTTTAAAATCAGTGAATATGTCAGAAATTAGTGAGACTGAAAATAATTCCTCTGTAACATCCACAAAAGGAAATAGTATCCTTTATATATATAAACACCCAAATTACCACTGTAAAATTAGATGGGTTAAATTACTTGGATGGTCTAGATCTACTAATATATATTTTTTTTATGAGCAAATGTGATGTGGGAGCATACCATGTCAAGAAGAAGTTGGAAGACCATGGATAGTCTTCCATGGAGTGTCTAGTAGTGTAGAGATAATTTTTTGTTTTTAGGGAGGTTTTGCAAATATTTTAAGTCCCAGGGGGTTTAATGTAATAAGGCATGTTCGTCAAGAGATAGAATATGATTTCATTTTCAAGAGTATACTTATAATATGGCTGAAAAGTTGTGGGGTTTTTAGGGACTTAATGACTGATCATTGGGGAGGGGAATTTGGTCCTTTCATGGGCTGCCACTTTAGTCCATGGGATCTACAATATGAGCTGTAAGATATCTTCAATATTTTCTAAGATTTTGAAGAATATTTGAGAGATATTTGGGGGACCCATAATGCCAATTCAACAATTTAATGTTCCCTAAGATTGTGGAAAATATTTTGAAAGATTGTTTAAGATCTTATGAGATCCAATAACTTGGCCAACAAACCAAATATTGTGCCAACCAAGATTTCTTTTTTTTCTTCTTTAGAAGTTTTTTATTATTTGGCAAATCTATTTTAGTTAAAAGATCTAGAATATATATTTTTCTTTTATTTTATTTTATTCTCAATGTAATGACTATTTAAAGACCTTTTTACGTATGAAGTAAATCAGTTGAAGATGAATATTTGAAAAAGAGAAACGTATGCCTTGAAGTGGATGTGGTATCTCACGGTTCTCTCTCCTCTTGGGGTGTGATATCCCCTCTTCTCTCCTCCATGAGTAAACAATCTCTTCATTCTTTCTTATTATTTTATCTTCCTCTCTCTTTTTCCTTTTTTTATTTTCTTCTTTCTTCTTCTTTCCTTATTTCTGATTTTCTGGTTTCTTCCCATAAACCTAAAACAACAAACTTACAGATATAATTTCACAAGCCAAAACTAATCCAAATTTCTTGAAATTTGGGAAAATGGTGTATCTTAGACCTAAGATTCACTTTGTCTGAGCACAAAGTTTTCTGATGCACGACCAGGGGTATTTTGGTAATTTCACATCACTGCATAGATTTTTCAAAATTTGAATTTTGGTCTTCTTTCAATTTGTGGTTTCCTTAGCCACATCCCACATCAAAAGGAAAATAGGAATATGTTATTGGTGAAATCCCAACCCCAAGTGTGGGTGATTTATGCTACCCAAAGTGGAAAGTTGAAACTGCTTTAGTGATGGCTTGGTTGCTACATTCTATGCAACCAAACACACGTAACACATACACCAAGGATATTTGGGATGCAATTGCAAATACTTATTCAAAAGAAGGCCAAATTGCATGCATCTATGAACTAATCCAACAAGTATGGCAAATGAAACAACAAGATCACAGCATAGCAACTTACTACTCCAACCTCCATCATATATGGGAGGAGATTGATTAATATCAGTTCTTTCCTACCAAGTGCGCAACAAATGCAGCTACTTATAGACAATTTGTGGAACAACTTAAGGTTTTCGAATTACTTATCGAGTTAAATCAAGAGTAAGAGCAGACTCGTATCCATCTATTGGGTCATGATTCTTATCCATCCTTATTTGAAGTTTATTCTCACCTCCATAGAGATGAAAGGCATAAAAATGCTATGTCATAGCCTCAACAACTTGAGAGACTGCACCAATCTCCTCCCAATAGGGTGGACGCAATGGTCATGGTAGAGGTCAAAATAATACCATGACTGATGATAGAGAGAAACTTAAATGTGAGCATTGTGGCAGATATTTGCATACTAAAGAAACTTGTTGGGATCTTCATGGCAAGCTTAAACATAGTGGTATGAGTAGTACAGGAGGAGGTGGTTCACGATTTGGTGGCAATGCTAGACCCAATGCTTACAAGTTGCTTCTATAGATTCACAGGTTGCTTACACATCAAGTGTTACTAATGGAGCTAAGCATCCTAGTTTCACTAAAGAAGAAATGGAGATATTTTGTCACATGATGTCCTAGTTTGATCCTCCCTCCACTGCCTTTACTTCATCTTATGCACATGCAGGTACCTAGACCTCTACCTTCAGTGCCTCCATTTCTTTGCCTAGTAGTCGCTCAATCATTAATTCAGTAGCCACCTATCACATAACCGGTAAGCTTACCTTGATTTCTTCATAACTACCTTGTACCAGTAAAGACAAGGTAAGAATTGTTGATGGATTTTTGTCCTCCATTGCTGGGAAAGGAAGCATTCCACTTTCTACATCCTTACCTTTCACCTCCCTTCTTCATCTTCCAAACTTCTTATTAAATCTAATGTTTGTTAGCCATCTCACTAAAACCCTCAATTGTTGTGTAACTTTCTATTGCTTCTTTCAAGATTTGGAGGTGAGGAGGATGATTGTTTGTGGCAATGAGGAGAGTGGATTGTACCAACTTGATGATCTAGTACACTTAGCAACAACAACATACCTGTAAGAATCCTTGATGCAACATACATGTAGGATAGCGAGTGTGTACAAATGAGATATGAATAAAATCACTAAAGTAACAAAGAAAAATAAACAAGATTCTTACTTGCACAATTCAATTACTAAATCAAGGGGTTCTTGAGTTATATTCATAAGTACAAAAGAAATTAAGGTTTACAAAATTAATTAACAAATAAAAGACCTAAATAATATGTGAAATTACTCATTAATTTAGAGAAATAAAGTTATAGGTGTTGCTGGCCAGGAAATTCAGACTATATAAAGAGTCTACTTAATTGACTAAATAAGGATAAGGATGAAGGAAAGTAACAAATACGTTAAAAGGTTATCCTTGGACACTTTAGTGAACTATTAGGTGATATTTATGAGGTCAGGGATGTTTAGGAGCAGGCCAAGTGATAAATTTCAGCAAATATCTCATTATGAAAATTTAGCAAACACCACAAGAGCTAGAAATTAAAGTATGTAAATAACAAAAGTATGGGATTCAAAACTAGGGGAATAGTTTGGGGATTCATAGGACTGTGGTTAGGGTCACATAGGACTTACGTTTATGGAATGGGGTGTTAGGGAAACACCCCCAGAAAATCCACAAAACAGCACCAGGTGGGGCTATAGGCCACACTCCCAATGAGATCACTAATATTAGGGGATTAAAGAGTATCAATTTAAAGAAGAAGGAACCTGATTTTTTTCATGGCAAGATTCTTTGATGCTCCTGAATTGAATCACCTCCAACTCCAAGCCCGAAATCAGGTGGAAGTGGAGTTTTAAAAAAAATCAATAATCGGCCACAGGAACCCATGCTTGTCGCCAGCCTATAAAACTCCAACCTGTGGATCTGTGTTGGGCAAACGTTTGGGAGGGAAGCTGGTGGATATAGTGTCGCCTGAGGGTATGCTACACCTTAGAAAAATAAAAAATCCCAAAGCTTGAAAGCTGTGAAGTTGGGAGATCTGATTTGAGAATCTGTTCAGTAAGTGATATCCCAGTAGGAGAAAAATTAGGCTGAGGTTGATGCTTGAAGTGATCTTTAGATGAAGTCCTGGTTCCTCTAGGGTTGTCCAAGGATGCCTAAGACCCTAGAGAAAATTCTCTTGTATGAGGGAGTGGGATGTGATCTCATGAAATCACTTATAATCTAAAATTCACGCCTAGGGTGAGGAAAGCCTTTCACAACTTGAATATAACTGATCTTTGAAGTTGCCTTTCACTCCTAGCAAGATCGTCCAGGAGTTTAGGAGGTCTGAGAAGTTTCAAATCAATCAAGGATTCAATCATATGCAGCTGGTGTGCAATCTTCCAAAACTGTCCACCTGCCCTGTTTCACACTTGGGCTTGAGTAAACCAGGTGGGGCCATCTTTAAAACTGACTTTCAGATCAGGTTTCTACCATAGGAAGGATCGTCCAGCACTTATGCTTGCTTGGAAAGTGATGGTTTGCTCAAAACTTTGGGGTTGAGGGAGTGGTGTTGAATCTTCTACATGAAAGAATTCTGCAGCAACAAACTTGTAAAAACATTAAAGAAGATGAAGAAGAAGTAGGAGGAAGAAGACCTTTAATTCAAGGGGAAGGGAGTGGCCTCCACTACCAATGTTAAATTAGGTGGGGGCCTAGTCCCATTACAGGGTTTTAATCTCTAAGCCTCCACGACAAGGAAGAAGAAGAGCAAGAGCACGTTAACTTCAAAATTCTCATATTGCATAACATGAAAAAAATCCAAGTCGTGGGGAGGTTATAAACCTATCCCATGGCTAGGTTAGATACAATTTGGTGTAAACTACCTACTCTGCCCCTAAACCCCCCATTACATATAACATAAATACCCCCAACTACAAATAGAAGACCAAAAGGACTCTAACAAACTACTAAGATTAAAATACCCTCAAAATTATGTGTCTCCCCTTTACAAGAGACACAAATAACATAAAAAATAAAAAATAAATGGAACAACTAAAATAGCTGTAAACATGACCCAACATCATCTCAACCATGAGGTCTTCATCAGTCCTCTCTACAGTTATCACCATCATTATCTCTCTTGGAGTAAATCTTCTAATGGCATTATATATTTGGTCATGACGTAAGATGAAAAAGCTTTGATTTAGTTCTTTAATAGATAATCTATAATAAAAAGAAAATAATAAAAAAAGAATAAAAAAGAGAAAAATACTAATGGAATCACACGTAAGGTTCAACGCATTACATCTTCAAGATTCTGGAGTCACACCAAATAACAAAGCAACTGTAGCCTTGAATTTATCAATAATCATTATTCTTCATTAATAAAATTTAAGTTACAAGCATATATATAGACTTTACATTCCAAGCTTTTCAAATCCCACTCTAACTATACTTCTTGGAATAATAAATAAATCCCGTCACCAAGTGATATCGTACTAGTATTTTGGTCATAAGTTTCTCAAATCACATCAGATTCTCAAAATCTTGGTCTTGTTGGAAAAGTAACTAAATAACCCTTCAAATGGCACCAAAATCAGCCGAAACAGGTAAGTTTTAACCTTTCAAAATAGGGCCTAAATAAAAGTGACATAAATAGTTCTTTTACTTTCTTTAAAATTAAATAAAACCTATTCTGTTTAGAAATAAATTAAAACCCTTAAAGTGATTGACAAGAAACTAACCTAGATTTACCTAAAAGTGACCAAATAAAAAAAAATTCCATACAAAAATTTTAAACCCAAAATTCTCAAAATACCCCTGCATAAATCCATCAAATCTAAATATGGGCTCTTTCTTGTTCCACATCAGGTCATTTACCTTTCTTTATTTTAAAGACTCTTTTTCCTTTGTTATTTATTTCCTTGTCTGTTTTAGGTCTTCATTGTGAGTTTGCAAAGTATTGTCAAACTTCATATTCAATAAGTAATAAAAGACGTCTTTCTCCATTTACACTTACACATTATAATGTTTGGGGTCCATCTCCTATGGTTTTTTTATTTGATTTTCATTACTTTGTCACATTTGTGGATGAATATTCTTGTTCAACTTGGGTATGCTTATTGAAATCCAAAAAATGAAGTTTTTTTTCCTAGTATTTCAATCATTTCATAAAATGATTGAAAATCAGTTTAACACTAGAATAACGATTCTTTGCTTAGATAATGGAGGGGAATATTTTTCTAGTGCATTCTCTTTGTATTTGACTCAACATGGAATTTTACACCAAACCATTTGTCCAGGCATTCCAGAACAAAATGGAGTAGTTGTACGGAAAAATGTAACCTTCTGGATATCACTCGTCCTTTTATTTCATATGAATGTTCCTAACTGTTCCAGTTTGATGTTGTGCAAACAACAACATTCTTGATGAATCATATACTTTCCAATGTCCTTGACTTTAAGTCTCCATTAGAAATTGTTGTTGGTTCCTCCCATCTGTTTTCCATTCCTCCAAAAGTATTTGGATGCATCTATCATGTGCATGTTTCAAAATTTGATAAATCCAAACTGGATACGAAGGCTTTAGAGTGTATCTTCCTAGGGTATGCCTCGAGTCAAAAAGGATATAAGCACTACCACCTTCCTATTCAACGAAGATATATTTCTATGGATGTTACTTTTTTGAGACCATCCCTTTCTTCTGCTCTTCAAAGACTCCTTTTCAAGGAGAGAGTAGTAGTGTTGAAAAGGTATCTCCTCCCTTGTCTATTTCAGTCGCCCGTTCTTGATGATCAAAGTGGTGGCCAATTTGATCATAGCACAAGTGAACATGAAAGTGATGTGACTAAAAGAGGAAATGATGGCCAAGAGGTTCAGGTATATACTAGGAGAAACAAAAAGGTGGCTACATACAATCCCACTTCTCATGTGCCTCACCATGAAGACTCCACAATTCTACTTCCTTCAGGTACAGGTAATTCCCCTAATAAACTTCCTATTGCTCTAGGCAAGGTACTCGTATTTGTACTCTTCACCCAATTTCTAATCATATTTCTTATGGTAATATGTCACCGAGAAAAACAATACACAGGACATTGTAGATTTATCCGGAGACAAATCACCTGCTTGATGTAAATAGGTCTATTTGGTGAAGCTTCAGTTGGATAGAGCAATAGATAGATACAAAGCTAGACTAGTGGCAAAGGGATATATATAAATGCCTGGGATTGATTATCAGGAAACATTTGCTCAAGTAGCCAAAATGAATTCAGTAAGAATGTTGATATCTATTGCAGTCAATCAGAATTGGCCAATCCTGATGGGGTTAAGGGAGATAAATGGTCTTATGCTGAAAGGTTGTGAGGTTGAGGGAGACTCAACAGTGGTTATTAGCTGGCACAAAGGGAATTGTATGGGCTCTTGGGAACTGGCTCCCATCATCTATGAGAACAAGGAGCTCTTGTCTTTGTTATCTATATTGTTGGTCCATATCGATAGGAGTTAGAATGAGTTGGCTGATAAGCTGGCTAATTCCTTATCGGTCTTTTTTGGAAATTGCCTTCCTGAAGGCTGCTTGTAGGGTGTTTCTCCCCCTTGTTGTTGTATTCTAGTTTTTCTTCCTTCTTCTTTTATTAATAAAGTTAATTATCCAAAAAAATAAAAAAAGAATTGGCCAATCCTACAGATGAACGTGAAAAATCCATTTCTTTATGGTGATTTGGATGAAGTATATAGAAGGCCACCACTAGGATTCAAATATCAGTAAAGAGAAGGTATGTTGACTAAAAAAAGGCCTTGTATGATAAGTCACCTATGGCATGGTTTGAATGGTTCTAAGGTACCATGTGATGCAGGACAGACTAGTGTTGGCAGCTAAACCTGTAGGTTATGGGCCCACAAAGACTAGAATAGGCTTTCACTCAGGGTTTTATTAAAACAGGTGGTATGCATAAGCTCAGAATTTAAAGAAATGACACAAATTTTCAAAGAAAGAACCTTATAACTCAGGTAGCACAAACAGTAGCTGAACTTCAGGTATAAAAGTAATATCAGCGGATCTCAAAAGGGGTATAACAGTACCCGTGAATAAAGAATTTACCTAATCTTTATACCGATCTGTTAATAGCAGAGGTAAGTCATGAAAAGAGGTCTGCAGGGTTATAAAAATCAAGAATTATGCCTATAACTGCCTGCAGATATTGACCACAGAGAGAAGGAAGGCTTATGACTGTTGAAAAGGCTTGCTGGTATAAGTTATTGGGAAATATAAGCAGCCGCAGGGGAGGGGTTCTAACAGATACTATTCTGAAATTAACTCAGGGTTCTAGGACCTCCAACAGAAAGGGTTTGAGAACAGAAAGGATTTGCAGGACATAGAAAGGGTTTATGTACTCGCAGAAGAGGTACTGAAGGATGGAACAGATCTGCAGTAATCAGAAAGAGGATAGAAGGGCTTGCTAACAGAATTCTGCAGCAAGGTTTAAAAGAGTTTCAGACTGCAAGGATGAAACCCAGATGAAAGATCTGTAGAACCATATTAAGTGTTAATATGAAGGGTTTCTGGTTTGGAAGATCTGGAGTAGTTCAAAAAGTTCTATAGATGCAGCCACAGATCTTAATAATAGAGTGGAAGTGCTGCAGAAAGCTTAATATAGGGTTTCGGTCTCTCGTTTGGACCCAAAACAGTGAATTTAGCTGGGGAAAACCCCAAGGTTAAAAGGATTAACCAGAAAAGTTTAACAAGTCTAAAACAGCAGCAAGATGGTCAAAGAATCAAGACTTCTTGTAAAAAATCTGAGAAGAAGAACAGGGAATCAAGATGACTTTCAAGAAATTAATCCCCAAATCTGAGAAACACCACAGAACAAGAAAAAGAGAAGAAAGAAAGTTGCAAGAGCATCCTTGGCCTCTCACCAAGATTGATAAACCCTAGGAATCTCTCTACTAGGGGAAACCCAAATCTAGGGTTTTGAGCTCCAACTTAGAGCCAGAGAGCTTTCAAATTCTTATTCGATCCTCAGCAACAATACAAGAGTTCCTTCTCCTATATAGCCTTCGGCTATTTCTAAAACCATACATGTCGACTTCCCCTTTCTAAAAACCCCAAAACAATCGACTACTACATGTCACCCCCTTCTAAAAACCTATTACAGTTGACAAATTCCCAAAATACCTTAAAACAATAATCCTAATGACTCCTATATCCAAAACTATCTAAAACAATAAATAGAGAATGAAATAACATAAAAGCACTAAACTAAATCCTAAAATAGCATAATTAAAACTCTAGGATGTACTATACGATGGCCTCCATGGCTGTCCACGAGTGGACCCCACCAAAGCATATGTGGGTCCCTCTTGGTCATCAATGTCTGCATCACCATGATTGAATATGGGTATAAACAATGTCAAGCTGACCATACCCTATCTGTCAGACATAGGGATGCTCATACAATATCACTTATTGTGTATATTAAGGATATTGTAGTCACAAGCAATAACTTTGGAGAATTCAATCAAAGAGATTCTTGGGTAGTGAATTTGAAATCAACAATTTGGGACAACTAAGATACTTCCTTGGAATTGAAATATATTCTGGATTTTCTCAAAGAGACAGGGATGATGGACTTCCGTCCTTTTGAAACACCAATTGACACCAACTATAAGTTGAAGAAAGATGAGAGACAAAGACTACTTGATGTGGGCTGACATCAGAGACTTGTGAGTAAGTTAATCTATCTCCCTTTGACATGTCCCGATATCACTTATGCAATCGGAGTTATCAGCCAGTTCATGCATGCACCTACTACAGTGCATCTCAAAGCTGCATATAGGGTACTTGAATATCTTAAAAGGAAAACAAGGGTAGTTGTATACCGAGGACATTTACGCGTAGAAGCTTTTCAAATGCAGACTTGGTTGGCTATGTGACAGAAGATCTGCATTTGGATACTGCACTTTGTTGGTGGTACTTGGTTACTTGGTGCACAAGAAACAATTAGTTGTCACACGTTCTAGTGCAGAAGCTGAATTTCGAGCTATGGCACTTAACATTTGTGAGCCATTATGGATTCAGGCGTTACTAAAAGAACCACAGTTCATTACTTCAGGACCAATGAAGCATTTGTGACAAGAAGACAGCTCTCAGCATAGCTCACAATCCAGTGCAACATGACCGGACAAAACATATAGAGGTGAACCAACACTTTATAAAAAAGAAGTTGCAATCTGGATAGATTTGCATGCCATTTGTCCAGACCAGGGACTAGCTAGCTGATGTGTTTACCAAAGGCCTCAGTGGTCCTAACTTCAAGGATATAATAGGCAAGCTTGGTAGGTATGATATCTACATAACAGCTTGAGGGGGAGTGTTGTTAGGATACATTTATGAGGGTATTGGTGTCATTTACACTGCCTTGGATTTGGTGCGACCCCCTTAGGTCAGACTAAGGTCAGACTGACATCAGGGGCCAACGCATCAGCACCAAAAAACTGATTTACACTTTTTGGGGGATGCCTTTTACTTTTTGGTGCTGATGTGTCAGCCCCTGCCGCTGGGCTGACCTAAGAGGTCATACCAAATCCTTAGGGCATTTACACATGTTTTAAGGAGTCTTAAGGGTGTATACAGCATAGAAGTATATACTAGGGTATTACTGTAATTACTCATCTCATTATAGTGAATAAGACGAGACCATCGTATAGAGTAACCCTAATCTCTCAATATGTTTCAATCTCTTCTCTTCTTCTTCTTCTTTTCTCTCCTTTCTTCATTCTTCTTTTTTCTACTTATATATCTGCAACATAACTAGTCTAATTTAGTTTATAGGGTTCTGCAAGAGTAAATGAAAGAATTTTTTGGAGACTATTGCCTTCTCACTGATCTCTTTCTCAGAAACTATCACAATGTTAAGATAATCGTCTCTAGTGAACTTTGTTTAGGCATGAAGAAGAAAATCAAAACATGGAAGTGCAAAATTAGTTACCATACTGATATGTACATGTCACATCAAATATCTTATCACAAGTTGTGCATAACCTCTCAACTTAACAAGCTAGCAATATTTTCAAAGCATGACAAAGGGTGGGGAGGGAAATGCATCCTCATATTTCATACATTTGATTGAGAAAGCATAAAATACAAAAATAATTTTGGAGCAACCAGATTATTTTTTATGATCATTATACGGATGCAAACATGACTTACTTGTGATCAGATGGATTAGGCCTAAGTTCGTAAACAATTGTTGCCACAACATCCCTCTTCAACTGTATTTCATAGGTAACAAAATGTATATCATGAGAAGCATTGATTCATCCATGAAATTTCTTGTCTTTTGAAAGATTTTCATTCTTCAACTATATGATTACCTGGGTGGCTTCACCCCGTAAGCCAATATAGTGTATCTGAGATGTCTCAGCACCAAAATTCTCAGGGAAATGCAAAGTGAGACTGGCCACACTTTGAAATCTAGCATATCTGATTGAAACATTAAGATGACATTAGACATAGAGAATAAGACAAAAGTATACAAACATCAGAAGTGAAATCAAAATTCTAAGCAGATCAAAAGGTTCTTTAGAAAAGTGACAAACAACATTCATGTTTCCCTACATACAAAAGTAGGTCTTAGTAGGACCCATGGTATCAAATGTCTCAAAATGTCTTAGATGTCTCCTGGCATATGTCCATGTCTACTAGGACCGACACGAAACATTAAGTACATTGTAAAAATTCATTTTTTGGTTGACATGATGTACGATGTGATGTGTTGAACGAATGTTCCCCTTTCGCAATGTATTATTGCCTAATGTTGACATTGTGTTATAATAAAAAATTATATGAAAACCAATAAATTCCTAAGAAAGTAAAAGGAGGGAGAGGAAGAAGGAGAAGAGAAAAAAGAAGAAAATGAAGAGAATCTAATTGTTCCCTTATGTTTATACAGTTAAATTATAATATGTTTGTCAACCCTTATGTATGCATCTGTACTTTTTAAGAATATTAAAATACAAGTGTACTAAAATAAGCTATCATTCTTAATGAATCTATTTGTTCCCTTGTGCATATATATAATTAGATACTTAGATTAGAATATGTTTCCTAAGTTTCTATGATTTTTACAATATTTCTTTCCGATATTTCCGATATATGTCTAATTTTGGCTTGACTGACATTTCCACCGACACCGACATTTTGAACCTTGGTAGGACGTGGATTAATCAGTTTTAGTCATGTCCCCTGTATAGGCTTACTGGATGTGTATTCTTCTTACTTTACCTTCTCCACCTATCACTGTATGTCACTTTTTAAAAATGTTTTTTGACTAAAAAATTAATAGTGCTGTCAATTGGGCTGAGCTAGCACAAAGCTTGATGTGTTCGTGTCACTTTTTTAAAATGTTAAGTTTTGACTAGAAAACTATTCGTGTTGTCAATTGGGCTGAGCTTGCTCAAAGCCTGATGTGTTCAGCCCAAAATATAAGCGGACTAGGCCAGTTTAACTTCAGGCTGGGCTGAGTTCAGGTTCAGGCTTTAGGCCCAGCATAATATTCAGGCCGAGTTCGGGCAGACTTATTTCAGCCCGATGCCCAACCTGGGCCAACGGCCCTGACCTATGTTAGATATTAATTGTTGTATTAATTTTAATCCAACAGCTTGTCACTAGTATAAACCAAAAACCCTAATTGATGCGAACAACATAATAAGACTCATGTATGTGTCCTCACATAGGAGGGTTAGATTCAAATTGTACGTTTATGTGGGTTATTCAACTGTTTAAGGCGTGTGGTGATAATTTTGTGATAAGGCTTTTTGTGCCAAGGGTAGTTTAGGCATTCTCTTATACATGGGTTTTATGTAATAAGGCCAAAAGCCAAGAGCAATATGGAGAATTTTGTGTGTTAGTCTACAGCTCACGATTTTGTCATTTAATGAGGCTCCAAAGTCCACAAAGGGGGGCCCACACAAGCTGGTAAACAGCCACTTTGTTTCCTAGTCTTTAGTAGTTTAAATTTAGGTAAAGTTAGTTTTTAAAAAGTCATCAGTTTTAGGAAAGGCTTGAGTTTAAGTCTAGGAGTTTAGAAGTTTCTAAATTTAGTAGGTTTCTATCGTTTTGAGTTTGTAAGCCTATTTAAAGGCACCCCCCATTGAATCAATAAAGTAAAATTATGTATTAAAGTTTTGAATTTGGGCTTTCTTAAGTGGGTATTGTATCCCCTCCCTTTTCTAGGGTTGAAACCTTGGCTCCCCTTTTAACCATCTTTCTATCTCTTGTTTCTTCTCTTTCTATTCCATTTTTTTTTCTTCTTCTTCTAACTTCTTCTCCCTCCTCTCTTCTCTCTTAGTTTCTTGGTAAAATCAGACATACAATTAAAGTAACCAAGTTGCTGTTCTAAAATATTTGCTACAAGCAAACAGAGGTATTTTACCCATTTTCTTCCTTCCCTTGACCGGTTTAGGGTTCTCATTAAAGAAGAGACTATACTAAGTTTTATATAACTTGATATCCCAAATCAACTTAGAATTATATGAAATTTTAAACATAACACCCTTAAGTACATCAGAACATACCCTGAAAATTTTAGAATTTTCTGACACACAACCAGGGGTATTTTGGTAATTTAGGGTTCCAAAATTGCCATCTCTCTATTTTCATGAACTCTATTATTGGTTATTTCTTTCATTCTCTAGCTTTCTTTGTTAAAATTCAAGTGCTTTGGAGTAACCCTAACTCTTTCTTGAAACCCCTTCTTGATTTTTATTTGATTCTGGACATTATTTGGGTTTATTTGAGACTCTTGGCATACCATACACCAACTTTGGGTATCCCATCTATTGTGCCGCATCACTAATTCATTAAAAGACGTCTCTACAAACTTCTCACCATTGCCTCTCTCTCTCTTACTTCTCGCCTAAGCTCTCTCACCACTCTCCTTCTTTGGCTGTCATCTTCTCTCTGTCTTTCCCTCCATCACCCTCATCCTCAACCTCTTGCCATTGCAAATTCTGAAGGCATGATTCTCCAGTTGCCGATAACACAAAAACAGAAAATATGACAGCAAGACAGCTGTGGGTGTTAGGCGATGACGAAGACTGGTTAGGTTAGAAAGAGTGTGAAAGGCTTCTCCCTGTGATGGTCTCCACCTAGGATTTGAAAAAGTCTTCTTGATTTATCTATGTGATTCGATAGCATTCTGATTTTTATTATTTTACTTTGAATGGTCAAAAAAGCTACAGCAATGAAGGATAGAGGAGATCAAATGACTGGTTATCCAATTCTTACAATTGGGCTATTAGTTTTGGGTAGCCCAAACTTGGCACGAAACCTGTTTTAATAAGATTGGCTGAGCTTGGGCTGAGTGCTTCGAGCTGGGTTCAGGCTTGAGCCGAGATCGGGCACACGCACAGTATTTCGGACTGGGCTCAGGCTGACCTTGAACCGGCCCGATTGACAGCCCTAAAAACTAATAAATGTTGCTGTACACAAATACTGTTTTTCTGGAGATGGATTGCCCAAGCACAAATGTAACTATACCTGATGACAGGAAGAGCTAGACATATATCTGCTTTTGGTATGGCACGGTAATCTAGGTTACACGACATTGCAAAATCTTACTCCTCATTCAAACACATTGTCCTCACATACATCAATTTATATTTATTCTAGTTCTCAAAATTTCATCAATTTCAAATTATGAGTACTACCAGTATCATAACATTTGTTTCCCTCAGAGATAGCAAAGTAGTGAACATTCCATTTCAGTTTCAGTGTAGAGGAGTATCTTTTTGACTCATCCTACAGCTTAAGAACCCCATCCTGAATAATATGAACTTGAGATCATATGTGCAATTGGCAACTTTAAGACAACAAAATAAAATCCTCTCCTTGGATATCTGATCAGCAATTCAACATGTGAGCACCCAAAGACACTATAATCTTTCACCATCTAATACATGTAGTGGATACAACAGCATATTACTATCCACACTTGGTTTAACTGAATGGTCCTCACTCTTTAATTAAATTATATTTTCTTTTGAAAGTCACTTATTCAACTTCCTGTCATTTCAAAAACCTGTTACTTATCACCAAATGAAAGGAAAAAGAAAAAAGAAAAAGGAAAGTGTTCACGTACCATTGCAGACAAATCATATACTGTAGTTTATGTTAAAGCATGTAAGCTTCATGATTGTTATATAGAAAGTTTGCAGAGAATATTCAGTAGTCTTTCTGTGAAGAAACAAGTCCATCCAACTTTGTACAAAGTATGGTCAATAAGCAATGGCAAAAGTTAATATACACAAGTTTGCTTGGATGCTTTCAAACAGATGAAGTATCCCTACCAACATGTGTTAAATACTTAAATTCTAATGCTATATCAGATTTGTGCATGATACTTCCAGATTTCCTTTCTCCTTTTAATCTTTTTCTTTCCTTACTTGCAAGATAGGAATTAAAATTTAATTCATATTACGAGTTCTACCTTTACCCACAATATATTTCTATAATTCTATCTTACAGATTTAAGACAAAAAGTTCTTATATGGTTATGTCTATAAGTATTAGAGAGAACTCAGAAAATATCCCATTATGCAATCCTCACTGTTAAATGAGAATGCTTGTTTACTAGAATTATTTAAAATAAACTGGTGAATGAAATAATCCTATTTGTCAGGGTTCACGAAATATTAAACTTGGTAGCCATGTTCGATTCTGACAATCCTAATTGGCTAATCGCATCAATGTAACATGGATATAACAAAAATTCTCACATAGAAATATAGAATTAAAATGGACAATTATGAAAAATTCATAAACAAAAGCATTGTTATATATCAACTAAAAAAGGAGTCAAGGTATAATTACCTTGTTTGGTATTCCAATACTCCTTGAAAATTTTCTACCAAATCCCACTCCTTAAGACAAAGTAACAAACAAAGATTTCATATAAATTAAGCATACTGGTAAACACCACTGCCAAATTAAGATGATGCAATTACCTGAACAGGTTGCATATTCTGAGCATCTGAGAAGTCAATACCATCTCGATTAATGAACCTAAGTTACAAATTAAATTATTATTTTTGGACAAGAACCGCAAAAAGAGCATTTAAAACTGATGTAGGAAACCTAGGTGTTCTTGAAATAAGTGAATGGATCAGATAGAGATTTATTTCTATCTGACATGCTTCAGATGCTCTCCACTGAAGTCATCTGCTATTAGGACTTTACATGTATTGTACAGCAAGTGAAGGAAAGCAAAGAAGATTAATAACCTGTGGGCAACTATAATCACCCAAGAAGCTAAGTAGTTGAAGTGCATGACACTACGAGAATTCTCTTTGTTCTGTTCCATACTTAAAGTAGAACAAAAATTCATTTACAAGTTTTATTAAAGTCACCAAACAATGAAGTAAATGCCAACAAAATGTATCTGATCAAGTAATTGCCAACTAAACATATTTTGAGTGCGGATTATCAATAACATGCATTAACAAACTGAATAACAGATCTCAGAAATGATTTAACAACAAATTATTTCCACTTAACTAGGTCATGTGGCAAATCCATTGATCCGCATACATGTGAGCAAATGTCACAGTCATTGCCTTACAGAGCCACTAGGCCTTGGACTGTGGGCAGAAGAATAGTTGCAAATTCCAGAATATATACATCTATAATCAACCGAGTTAAAAATGCAGAATAATCACTAGCTTGGAGTTTCTAGGAGCTTGCATGACAGATCACTAATTCAATGGAAGAGAACTGCTCAGTGGTTGTCTAGATATAATAAATTGATCATACATAAGAAACTGCACATGAAAAATGTTGTGCAGTTTAAACTTACACTCTCATTTTTGAAGGACTTGTTCCATCAGCACCACCAACAATCGAAATACTCTTGATCTTCACATCTGAAGTAAACCTATTGAGCACAATCAGTTCCAACTAGTGAATAAGATCATCCATGTGAGAAATTCTGAAAATTTAGAAGAACAGATGTAACAAACAGAAGAAAGATCATAAATGGCATGGGAAATCAACTGAATTATGTTTTCAACCAATTGTTAAACTGTGCTAACTGCTAAACATGGAGATAGATGAGTAAAGTTATAAATAAAAGTATGATCAAGAAGTTCCAAACAGCTCTTTTTAGTCAGACCTTAATATCAAGGCATGGCGCCTGTCAAAGCTAGCCAGTGCCCAGCCTACTTTCTTTGAAAATCTCACTTTCCATCAAAAGTAGCTTTCTTGTTACAGTTGGAAATCCAAGACAAGATCCTAATAGAGGATCACCTAGTGTCAAGAGGACATCACATTCCAAATAGATGTTGTTCATGCCATATAGGGAGGAGGAAGCGGTCAACCATGTTTTGTTCACTTCTCGGCGTCGAGCCTAGGAGTAACCTATTTAAAAGGTTTGAAAAAGTGTGGGTGATGCCTTACCAGCTGATTGATGTGGTAAATCTCTGGCAATGGATTCCTAGAGACACTTGCAGCCAGGGAGATGTTCATTTTGTTTATTCATTTGTAGAGAGTCTTGCCGAGCGAATGCAATCCTAAAATCTTCAAAGATCAAAATGAGGAGCAGTCTAAAGTGGTGGAGAAGATTGTAACCTTTAATTTAATTGTTCGTCTCAATTAAATGTTATTTAAGGAATCTGTTTCCAGGTTTTTATGTTTGAATGGGATATTATGGTGTTCACTCCTTTGGGATCTTTGTAATTTTCTATGGCTTCGTATTTCTCACACAAGCCATTTTTCCTTCCTTCTCTGAAGTAACTCTGTGTGTATATATATATATATCATGACATGGAAGGAGGAAATAAGAAACTGAAAAGAAAGAAAACCCATAATATGAACCACAAGCCATAACTTCTTGACATAGATTAGATGCAATAGCCAAATCTGAAAGATTAACAAAAGAAATAACTATTATCAATATTTTTTTTATATAGTAATAGCATAATCAAGGTTCAAAATCTCGTTATCGCGACTCGTATCGCGGCTCCGAGAGATGGAGACGTCTCACGTCTTGCAGCTTATCGTGGAGAGACAACATCTGAAACCGAGAGATGGTAAG
>JAOXJP010225990.1:0-11571 GCA_025762735.1 Platanus orientalis | reverse complement strand
GAATTAATCTAGGATTGCGAGAGTTCGATTTTCTGATGTGTTAGTTAATTTTCAGAATTCTATGTGGTGACTTTCACAAGTTTAGAATCTCATCAGGGTTAGTAACTGATCGCTATGAATGGTTGAATGCGTCCGAAGCAATCGTGTTTTGAGGATTTGAGAGGCCGTATAGTAGTTGTGGCCGAGGATCAACAGGGGAGTAGGTTCTTACAAAGAAATCTAGAGAAGAAAAGGGAAGAAGATATTGTGATGATCTTCTTGGAGGTCAAAAATCGTGAATTAATGATGGGCCGGTTTGGGAATTACCTCGTTCAGAAGCCTTTGGTAGTTCAAATGTTGGAACCGCATCGGTTCCTAGAGCTATAATCACAACTAGCATTAAAATGACATTCTAGCAAGTTTTTTTTTTAACACTGATGTGTCAATTGTTCAGAAGATCAAGGCTAGTATTGGACCCAAACCCTAACAGTTTGTTGACACGATAGCAAGCTTTAAACCCAGATGTCCCAAACATATGGCATATTCGTGTTTCCTAAAGGGTTTCCAACCCAGAAAAGTCATCTCGATCTAGAAGGAGGAACAATGATAAAAGTAGGATGCCAAAGCACTTAACTGAAGAGATAGAGAAATACTTTGTGGACTTTATTCCACATGATGTATTTCTCATTGATACAATGAATATTAATAAAGTGCTAGCCAGGGAGATGTCTTAACGTGAAGAAGGGGTTCTCTTAGTTTCTTAAAGACATTAAGATTGACGATCACAGTAGTTGCAAGCTTAGATTCTTCTGTAATCCCAACCCTTATTTTGAGAACTCTGTTCTGAAAAAAAAAGAAGAGAAAACCAGAGAAGATGATGAACTTATTCTAGAGAAGCTATAAAGGTGGAAATAGAAGGGTATCTAGGAAAAAGTTTGACATGGAATTAAAAAAAAAAAAAAAGGAAGAAGAAGAAGCCAAGAAAGGTGGTCAAAGAGTTTCAGGCACATCACCAAAACGGAAAATTGGGAGATTTTTCTTCAATTTGTTTTTTTTTTTTGGCCATAAGTTCCCAAGGATGATTATATTGACAAAGAGGTTGCTGAGGAACTTCAGAATCAAATGCAGAAAGACTATAACATTAATTCGACCATTCGAGAAAAAAATAAATTATCCCTCACAATATGTTATCGTATAGAAAAAAAAAAGAGAACATGCTTTAGATTGTAAAAAAAAGAAAAATAATAAAAAAAATAATAATAAAGCATGAAGAGGGAAAGCAACAAGACCAAGAACATAGAGAAGAAAAATAGGGATACAAGCTTCCTTCACAGACCATGTCTAGGCTCCTTGCCACAAAAAAAAAAAAAAAAAACCCTAGGAGAAGGAGAACCCATTGGGGTTAAGGGTTATTTATAAGGAAAAGAAGGAGATTGTATTTGTCTGAGGAAAGCAATAGTTTCTATTTTCCGTTTGAGGAGGGAAGCAACTAAATTTCCTCTTTAGTTTAAAATAGAAAAAGAAGGAACATGGTGAATCTGTTAGGACCAGCTTGACGCGGTTGACTTTGTTGGTATATTGCGAGTCCATTCTCATCAATATACCCTTACGAAGGACAGTCGCTACACTGTATGCAATAGCACAATGTCTCAGTGCCTTTTATTGTGTGGTATTCTGCTTCATTTTGCATCTTGTGAGACTAGTCAAAATCTGTTTTGCAATCAGTTTATGGATTGATTAATACCAAAAGAGTGGCCGTTATGATTACTTTACAATGAATCTTGAGGTGCTTGTTTCATCCATTCCATGGCAATTACGCCAACCCATGTGTTATGACCATAGGATACCCAAATGCCCTTTCAAAGAGCTTGAGCCTATGGCGCGCCATCAACTAGATGAGAAATCAAGAAAATTATCGAAGTCTGTACTTATAACATGTCATAAGACGTCACCTTGACTTACAAGAGCATTTGCTCAAGTTGGGAGTGAGCCGGTCCATTAGTAAACTGATTCTGTACTTGCTAAAGAAACACAGGTTTCACCGTTGGATGCATTGACCACCTCATACATGGTTTGATCTACTCCTCCAATGCTTTGCAGCCATAGAAAAAAGGGTGGCCATTAATAGTGTCACACGTGTTTCCAACATCAAATTGGTCAAGGATGCGCTGCTGTCACTTATATCATCTACTTTTGTCAACACATTCTTAAGGGGCATCTGTAAATACCTAAAATTTATTTAAATTGCAAATATGGTCTTATACCCACTTAAATTTCTACAAAAGGCTAAAACATCATGTATGGGCTTTACAGTCATAAATTAAGCCCAATCGAAGGGACAAATCCATTAGGCCTAGTCCGGGTTTCAAACAATAACCCATAAAGACCACCAAACTCACACATGTTTCAGTCCATTAGCTAATCCAAAAACCCAGCTTGTATGGGATCCACATGAGAGAGATTTGAATAAATCAAATCTAGATTCTCTTAGGTAAAAAAGGAAAAATATGTCACTCATGGAATACAAATAATTTCATAAGTTGCCTTTCTTTCTAAACAAGGAAGGTGCAATTATTCTTCTAGACTAAAAGGGGTAAAAACATTCAATCAATACCTAATCAAGGGTTTTGGTAAGATTCTAACCCTAAGTCTATAAATACCCTCATCCTACATAAAGAAAGGACCTTTTGGTAAAAGACTTCAAGCAAGAAACCCTATAGAGAAGAAGACTCTCAAAGTATCTTCAGAGCTTTTTAAAGGCTTGAAGAATCAAGACATACTTTCCGGTCTTTCCATCAACAATAGTTAGTTGCTAGAGAGAAAAAGACTTTTTGCATCTCAGAGATACGCCACAAATCCGGCCTTAAGAACGAGGTTCACGGTGTTTCTCTCTTTTTCGGATCAAGCGTGAAACCACGAAAAGAAGCAATTCTTCTACAGTCAAGCATCTTTAACACCTGAATTCAAGAAACACGCCGTCGACCCTTGGATTTCATCGACAAAGAATCAGAGGTTTTACTCTTTTGATAAAAGAGTATAAAAATCAAAGAGTTGTATTTCATTCTTTATTATAAATATTTATTTATTGAATTTGTTACATTTATTTCATGTTGCGGATTTACACACAAAATTTGTGTCTACAATCCCAATTGTGCCGATTCCTCCGTGGTGGTCCAGCCCTTTATCAATTTATCATTTGTTAAAAAAAAGGAAGTCAACCACAAAGGGAGCATTACCAACTTAGATTCCAATCATCTCCAGTCCTAATGGAGAGATGTCACGCCAATAACTTCCAACAACATGTAATCCACAATGCCTGAGAGTAGGTACTCTTATAAATACACATGTACTTAATTATTATGTATTTACTGTAATACCCTGGTTTGACTATAGTGCATTTACCAAGACACCCACGATTGGGCATGATTGGGCATAGATCATTTACCAGTCGGATTGAACATGAATTGAACCTTACAATTAACTGTAAAACAAAAAAAAATTCTAAAAGGAAATAAGAATTAATCCTTGTTATCTCACTCTGTATCTATCTTAGATAAATAATCCAGAGTTGTTAGATTTCAAACAATAAAAATTGACTCACCAAGTAACCGGACGAGATGTTTGTGTCGGAGACGGTTAATGATAGTAAGCTCTGCCAAAAAATCATCTTTGCCTTTCATGCTCAACCTTGAAAACTTCTTCACTGCAACTTCAATATTCTCTTTAGATAGCACACCTTTATAAACTATACCAATTAATCCACCTTGCCCCAGTTTCATCTTACCATCAAAATTGCATGTCGCTTCTTTCAAATCCTTGAACCTGAACTCCCTTGGCATCCCAGGCAAGTTCCTCAGCTCCCCTAACATATTTGGATCATTAACAACCCTCCTCTTGTAAATATAATAACAAAAACCCATTGTACAAATTAGCAACAACGCTAGTCCCATAACCCCAATCTCGATATTCACCCTCTTCTGATATATATCTTCCAACATCTCCACATTCAGATTCCATGATAGCACGATTTTCCCCTTAGCTGACCTGTCAGTCGAAGCAGCAAATCCAAAGTGCGAATACTGATTCACAGTCTTTGAGGTTTATTTTCATACTAAGAACTGGATATACAGGCTTTACATGTTCGTCCACGTAAACATCCATCAACTTGGATTTGCCGTCATTTTCTATCCAAAAATAGTAGAAATTCGATTTCACAGCGGAGATCGAGACAGTCTTGTTGGGTCTAACGCTGTTGATGTCAAGCCCGATATGAAAGACATCTGGGTTGAAGTGGTGCTTTACGGTGTCGAATTCAATGGCGACCAATTTGTTAGAAGGGTTCCCATCCATGGTGGCGTCTGTTAACCCAAGCCATTGCCCTTCACTTCCTGAGGGGATAGAAAGACCAGGGGCAATAATGAAAGCAAAACCTTCACTGGTAGTCCCTTTGAAAGTAGGCGAGATGTTTACTACGAATTTTGAGACAAAGGAAGCGACGATATCAGCTTCTTCTTTCCAAAGCTTCCTGGGTTTAGTAAGCATGATTCGGCCGGACCTGGTTGAGGGACTCAAATTGACTGAAAAAATATTGGGTATCAACTGAAGGCCTCGGTTATTGATGGATGCATCACCTAGAACAGCAACATTGAACTCTAATGGAGAGAAGCTGTCGTATGTGTATGAAAAGAATTTTGTAAATCGTGGAGTTGATATAGCTGGGGAAACCAGAAGGGCAAAGACAGCTTCTTTATTGGAGAAGCAAACTTAGTTGCAAACTAAAGAAGTAGGAAAATAAAAATGAAATGAGTCCCTTGCATTCGTTGAACACAGAGGAGAAGAGAGGAAAAGGAAATAAACATGAGAGAGTATGTCGTTTTTAACTAAAAGCATTCAGAAGGAAATTGATATGGTAGTGTCAAGCTGTCAACCGTCCGATTGAAAATTTAAAATCCACTTAGTGTTCATTCTCATTATAATTCCCATCCAACGGTTGAAACTAAGGTGTGCAACAACCGGAATCACACCCATTCGAGATCATCATTGCTTCTTTTTCTTTCTCCTCCGAATTTCTATCCTTGGTTAAAACGAGCTACGACAAAACTGTGTTGTGTACGCGGATCAAACAAAGCAAAAAGTTATCGTTTCTTACACACAATTTGTCAGTTCCCTCGTATCCCAGATACAAAAAGTGAGGTTTTTTCTTTTTATTTTTTATTTATGGTAAGTGTACATTTCCTGAAGTCCACAAGAATTTTTTGGTGGACAGTAGACAATTGTTTTGGAGAAGGAAGAAAGATGACAAAGTGTTGAAGTGTTTATGGTGAATTATAATCTGACACATGTTGTGTTTGGGATTCAAAAAAGTGTTTTTAAGTGTTAAAAAAAAAAGACATCAAATTAAAAAATACATCATGTGTCAATCAATGCCATGCTTACATAGGGCTTGTGTCAACACAGAATCATTCTCATTTGGAGAAAAGACAAATGAGCGCAAATGAGTTCACTGTCATTGCACACCCAAAACAAAGCTCAGAAGACCCTCACCTGTGTCCTAGATGCATTGTATATACGATCTTGGACTCTATACATAGAATATTTTAGAATAGAATAGGATGTTTTAGAGAATTCCAGAGGGCTTTAGGGAAATCAAGAAGAACCTAGATACCCTAGAAATATTTAGGAGGATTCTTGAGACCTCCATTTGGGGAGGTGGGAGAGTATTCTAGAAATGGTCTAGAGAATTCCTAGCCCTTAGATGTAAGACACATGGCATAATTCTAAGCCATGAAGGGAGCCTAAGCATAAAAGGGGGAGAACCCCTCATTTGCAAACCACTCAAGAGCTTCCAAACATTGTGAGCATTGTAAGGTATTCTTAGAGTGATCAATAAAACTTTCTATTTCCCTCAACGTGTATTGTGTTGTACTCTAAGTCACTAACACTCTAAGTGTTGGCATCGGGTAAGGCTGACTTGGCTACGTTGGTGAAGAGTAGCGAGTGTCGTACGGTCTTAAGAGCTTGGTGAAGCTAAGTCCGTGACAAGTGGTATCAAAGAAAATGTCCTATTACATAGAGGGAAAGCCCGTCTAAGGTTGAAAATGAAGTTGCCATTATTAAAGCAGGTGAGGGTAATCCTTCCAAGGTCAAAGAGAAGAAGTGTGACAAGTCCTAGAATGTCTTGAGTGGCATGGAGGCACATATGGAGGAGGTCATAACCAAAGTGAGAGACCAGTTTGAGTCAATGGAGGGAATGCATGGAGGGTTACGAGAAGGGGCTCGAAGACCTCAGGGGAAGCATGCAAAGGACCCTCAACGAGGTGGTCGCCACTCTACGTTAGGAGAATGACACTCTCGAGGCCAATCTAATGGGAGAAATTGATGCCCTAACGACTCAAGTCAATGAGTTAAGGGGTGGCTGGACTATATGGAAGAGAGGTATGGCCATTGGGGACACACCTATCCGGGAAACACCAAGGGTCAGGACCCTTGACCCTAAGACATATGCTAGCGCGTGGGATGCTAGGGAGCTTGACAACTTCCTGTGGCACCTAGAGCAATATTTTAAGGCGATTGGGAATGAAGAAGAAAATGCAAGGGTACACTCTACTGCTATGTTCTTCACGAATACTGCCATGCATTGGTGGGATAGGCAACATGTTGACATGGAACAAGGCACCTCCACTATCGACACATGGGAGGATTTCAATAAATAAATCAAGAAGCAATTTTACCCTAAAAATGTAGAGTACTTATCCTAGAAAAGTCTAAAATGGCTCAAGCACACGGGGACTTTGTGGGATTATGTAAAAGAGTTCTCGACCCTAATGCTTGAAAACCCAGATATGCCCAAGAAGAATTTCTTCTTTAACTTTATGGATGGGTTACAAAACTAGGTTGAATTAGAGTTACAATGGCAGGGAGTTCAAGATCTAGCCATAGCCATGGCCATCATGGAGTAACTTATTGAGTTCAAGAAGATTGAATCTTCAAAGTTTAAATTCTTTAAGGTGGGGGAGAAAAGATGTCCAGTTCTTCTCAAGAAGCCCCACTTCAATCATCGAAATGCAAGGAGGAACATGGCACTAAAAACTTTAAGGGAAAGTTCAAGGTATGGGACTCGGGATGTTTCATTTGTGGAGGTAAGCATCTAGCTCAAGAATGCCCTAAGAGGAAAGCCCTTACATTATTGCTGCTCAAGTAGATGAGGAACAAAAAGAGGAAGAAAAGCCCAAGGTAGGGTCCCTACAGCTCCTTAATGCTTTAAAGAAGAAGGAAGAGAGCCCCAAGCCATCACACAAGGGGCCTATGCACATAGAGGCATAGATCAATGGGCAATGCATAAAGGCCATGGTGGACACAGGAGCTACTCACAACTTTGTTGCTGCAGGAGAAGCCAAGCAGTTGGGACTAAAGGTGGCCAAGGAATTCAGGTGGCTGAAGGTAGTCAACTCAAAGGCCCGTCCAATTCATGGCACAGCTCATGGAGTGGAACTAAGGATCGGTACTTGGAGTGGCATTACAGATCTATTAGTAGTCTCAATGGGTGACTTCCAAGTAGTGTTAGGGATGGACTACTTCAATAAGGTAAGATTTGTCCCTATGCCCTTTCTCAATACTGTGTACATCTTAGAAGACAATGCGTTATGCATGGTTCCTATGGTGCAAGGAGCCAAGCCAAGTGGAAAGATGTTATCGGCATTACAGGTCACTTGTGGCTTGAAGAAGGGTGAGCCCACATACTTGGAAACAATGGTGGAGACTACCAAGGAACAAGGTGGCAATGTGGAGTTGCCAGGAGAGATCGAGGGTGTACTTAAACAGTTTGAGGATGTCATGCCAGACAAACTACCAAAGAAGCTTCCACCTAGGAGAGAGGTAGACCATAAGATCGAGTTGGAATCAGGAGTGAAACCACAAACAAAGGCACCTAATTGGATGGCCCTACCAAAGTTGGAGGAGTTAAAGAAGCAACTAAAAGAGCTTTTAGACTGGTGTTATTCCAAAAGAAGCATGACGGATCCCTACGACTATGCATCGATTATTGGACACTAAACAAGGTAACTATCAAGAACAAGTACCTGAATCCCTTGATTGTTGACTTATTTGATCAACTAGGTGGAACAAAGTTCTTCTTAAATTTGGATCTAAGCTTGGGATACTATCAAGTCTGCATAGCGTAAGGGGACGATCCGAAGACCACGTGTGACATAAGGTATGGAGCTTTCAAGTTCCTAGTTATGCCATTTGATCTCACGAATGCACCGGCCACATTTTGCACATACTTGAACAAATTTGTGATGGTATATTTGGATGATATAATGGTCTATAGAGATACTCTAGAAGAACAAGTAGACCACCTAAGGAAGGTGCTCTAAGTGTTGAGGGAGAATGAGCTCTGCGTGAAGAGGGAGAAATGTGACTTTTCCAAGGAGGAGATGATTTTCTTAGGGCACAAAGTTGGAGGGGGCAGACTTTAGAAGGATGAGACCAAGGTAAGGGCTATTCAGAGTGAGAAGTCCCCACTAAGGTGACCGAGCTACCCTCTTTCTTAGGCTTGGTCAACTATTATTGGCGCTTCATCAAGGGATATTTAGTAAGGGCAGCACCACTGACGGACTTGTTGAAAAAGACTATAGGTTGACAGTGGACAGAAAAGTGCTAACGAACCTTTGAGGATTTGAAGAAGGTCGTGATGGAGGAACCGGTACTTCGCCTACCAGATCACAAGCTACCATATGAGGTGCACACGGATGCCTTAAACTATGCTATTTGAGGAGTATTCATGCAAGAGGGGCATCCCATTGCTTATGAAATCCAAAAGTTGAATGATGTGGAAATGAGGTATACTATCTAGGGGAAGGAAATGAAAATGGTGGTGCATTTCCTTAGGACGTGGAGACACTATTTGCTATGATCACGGTTCATGGTCAAGACTGACAACATGGCCACAAGTTACTTCCTGGGCCAAAAATCTTTTTAGCAGAGTTTGACATGGTGATGGAATACAAGTCAAGAAGGACCAACCAAGTGGCTAATGCATTTAGTCGCAAGGCCTAGCTGATCTCACTAAGTTTGGCAGAATGGCTAGCTGCATTGAATCAGCTATAGTCATTGGATGGGAGCATGCCCACCAGAGACACTAGGATTGCAATTACAAGGTGAAGGATTCCATGGAACTTGTACGTATTTTTTCCAATAATAGTTTTTAGAATTATAAATAAAAATATTAAGGCTCTAAGATGAGCTGGTTTGATAGTGGACGTAGGCCCGAAGTACTGAACAACTTTAAATTTGTGTGCTTTTGTGTTTACTTTGTTTTTTATTATTTTGTTTGTTTTACTTGTTTACTTTTTGCTACAATTTAAATTAATCTAAAAGTAAACTAAAGAAGGATTTAAATTAATTTTGATTAAGTGTAGAGATGCTATGCACCCCCACCCTAAGATTCCATTTTGGAATTTCGTAAAATGTTATTGTAGTTGAAAGCGTTGAGACTTATAGCAAGTAGGATCTTCTCTAATGTTGGAGGTTAAGATTTGAATTGTTATCATATTTGAATATGAGATGGTTTACAACATTTAGGATCTTCCCCAATGTTGAAGGTTGAGATTTGAGTTGCTATCCTATTTGAATGTGAGATGGCTCACATCATTTAAGATCTTCTCCAATGTTGGATGTTAAAGTTTGAATTGTTACCTAGCAGAAAGCATGGAGACATAATCAACTAGGATCATCCCCAATGTTGGAATTTGATACTTGAATTGTTATCATATTTGAATGTGAGATATCCCACATCATTAGGATCTTCCCCAATGATGGAGGTTAATGTTTGAACTTTGAACTATTATCCTAGTTGAAAGTGTAAACGCTTAATCAACTAGGATCTTCCCTAATGTTTAAATTTAAGATTTGAGTTATTATCCTATTTTAATGTGAGATGGCTCACATCATTTAGGATCTCTAATATTGGAAGTTATGGTTTGAACTACTATCTTAGTTGAAAGCTTTGAGAAATATCAAGAAGGATTTCCCCTAATGTTAGAGGTTGGGATTTAAACTGTTATCCTATTTGAATGTAAGATTGCTCACATCATCTAGGATCTTCCCCAATGTTGGGGGGTTGCGATTTAAACTATTATCCTATTTGAATGTTAGATGACTCACATCAACTAGGATCTTCCCCAATGTTGGAGGTTGAGAGTTGAATTGTTACCCTATTTTTATGTGAGATGGTTCACATCATATAATTCTTCCCCAATGTTGGGGATTGGATTTTGAATTGTTATCCTATTTGAATGTAAGATGGTTCACATCATTTAGGGTCTTCCCCAATGTTAGAGATTAAGATTTGAACTATTATTCTAGTTGAAAGTGTGGAGACTTACATCAATTAGGATCTTCTCTAATGTTGGAGGTTGAGATTTTATTTGTTATCCTATTTGAATGTGAGGTGACTCATATCAAGAATGTTTTTGGCAATGTGATATTTTAATCTTGTAAAAGATACATTTAATAAGTATAATGAATAATTTATTTTCTTTTCTTTTATATAATTCTCTATAAGCCTTGATCAGAGGTATTCTTTTCCCTCATGTTGAGAAGATGCAATTAACAGATTCGATTAAAGAAACCAGAGAAGTGTAAATTCTCCCAAGTATAAATAAAACAATTCCAAACGCTTGGGTAATTTATCACACACTGAAATTTGATGTGTACATGAACATATATTTGTGACATACTATAGTCGTTACTTCATTCTCCATTAAACTAAGCATATAAAATGTAGTATGAATAAATGTTCTTTACCAATTTGTAATCTATGACATTGTATCCAATATGTTCTTGTTGAAAAGAACGTCCAAACCTTGATGGATCAACATTAATTCCATCCTTACAACACTTTGCCTGCCATCATTTTGCAATAACATTAGGATACTTTCAGTTATAAAAAATATTCTAAGAAACATGACCAATTTCACTTCTGGGTGTACTAGGAGTCCATTGATGTCATTGCTATGCCAAACAACCTCCAGAATCCGAGTTTGTATTGAACTTGGGTTCTCTTGTTCCGTGACCCACAACTGCTATTTCACCTACAACAACTGCGTAGCCCGTGACTGGATAGCCATCCATGATGAGTTTCTAGGGCGCGATGATTGGTAAGCCAACTCGCGGCGATTGTTAGGGGAATTTTGGTAATTTGTAAATCATGGAATTTTTCCTATTCCAACACTCAGGGGTTGATTTAAACTACATTAGAGGACTTATCCCTATAAAATACTTTATCCCCACATCTCAAAGAATCACTACGTAGCCCGTGACTGGATTGCCATCCGCGATGAGTGTCTAGGGCGCGATGATTGGTAAACTGCCAACTCGCAACGACTATCAGGGGAATTTTGGTAATTTGTAAATCATGGAATTTTTCCTATTTCAACACTCAGGGGTTGATTTAAACTGCATTAGAGAAGGACTTATCCCTGTAAAATACTTTATCCCCACATCTCAAAGAATCACAACTTTATATATATATATATATATATATATATAGAGAGAGAGAGAGAGAGAGAGATAGATAGATAAAAGACTTAA
>JAOXJP010225989.1:0-11571 GCA_025762735.1 Platanus orientalis | reverse complement strand
TGGGCATGTGCAACGAAGACCAATGACTGCACCAGTGAGGCGAAGTGAGACAATACAAGTTGAAGGTGTTAGAAGGACTAGAGGAAGGCCAAAATTGACTTGGGTGGAGGTAGTAAAGAAGGACAGGACAACTTGTAATTTATTAGCAAATAAGGCTCTAAACATAGCGGAATGGTGGAACAGGATTCATGTAGCCGACCCCAAATAGTTGGGATAAAGCTGTTTGTTGTTGTTGTCTGTATAGCTTTAGGCCTATAAGAATACCGACCTTGTTGAAATTCAATAAGGCTTATTATGTAGATATATTTTTGTTCACTTGAATTGTGCAATGAGGATAATGACAAAGGATAAACCTGCTACAAAATTTGGTAGATCTACATTTTGGTTTGCCATCTTGCGTACACCTGGGAGTACTTGCATCAAATAGTTTTGGAGCCCAGGAAGTACTGTTACCTTTTTTCAAATAGAGAAGGCTATAAGCCTTGGGAATTTGGAGAACTCTAACAAGCCATAAAACCACTAAAATGCTGCATTAGAATGCCACAAACAAAATGGCTTTCTAATTCTTTCCAACGTATTAAAGTATATCTGATTGCATATATTACGACCTAATTTATTCACCTAGTTTGGTTCACTTGAATGAAACGAAAATGAATTGATTTCTATTCATCACTATAATATAAATGACAAAATAAATCATTTCATTTTATAAAGAAACCTATTATGACTTCATATCTATTTTTTAAACCTTTTTAATATGAATTTAAATGAGTTACTTTTCAATCATCACCTTATGGCTTCAAATGCCACAGGAATTTAAAAGTGAAATAATTTCATTACATGTGGCAACCAAACACGGGCTCATTATCTTATATATTAAAAAAGCATAAAGAGACTTTGGGAAATTATTAGAGAGATCAACTTAGTCCTTTAAGAGAGACCAGAATGGTGTGAAACCAAACATGAAGTATGATCATCCAATTGATATGCAATTCTTTATATTTGAACTGTGACTATGGGATAACTTCAAATCTCGTAGCCTAGAACAAAAAACATGTTTTTCTCTATTTGACAATGTGTATGTGGTGTTGTTGGTAAGTAAAATTTGTTTCTTTTATCTACTGGATACAAGTCAAGCCTAATGACCATTTCTTACCAATTTCTACGAGAATTAAGTCCATCATTTGATTTTTCTTTGACATCCAATAGTGTGCCAATAATGCTTTTGTAAACGTTTTTCTCAATATGCATGACATTTAAATTATGATGCAAAAATATGCCTACAATGTCAATCAAAGAAGATGTATTAAATTCGTAGGGGGAAATTATGAACTCAACTGCAAATTGAATAAAGATAAAAAAATAATAATGGCATTCAATGTATTAGATTTCACTTACATCCCAATCTTTTTCCACAGCTTATTGGAATCTACATTTGTCTTATTTCATCATTTTCTCCAATCATTTTCAACATCCTTGATTGCATTTAATACCTCTGCATCATTCAATGGTTTAGGATTTTCCAAAATTTCATGGTTTCCGTCAAAACAACTTTTTCTCATTCAAAAGAATGGTTATATATAATAAACCAAATGTGTCCCATATATGCAAATTTCTTACAACATTTCAACCATTTTAAACATGTATCAATACCACATACATGACATGCTACTTTTCCCTTTGTGGCATACCCAAATAGGTTTTCATAAGCTGAAAAATCTTTTACTGTCTACATCAAAATAGCTTTTAGTTTGAACATTAACTTACTAAATGTATCATAAATCTCCACGCCGTTATTCCATAAATATTTCAAATTTTCTACAAGTGGTTTCAAATATACATCTATGTCATTCCCTGGTGGCTTTAGCCCCAAATTAGTAATGTTAACATCAAAATTTTCTTCGTCATGCATAGTCATGGGAGTAGATTGTATATAATCGATGTCATTGACTAGCAACTATATCTAGAGTTATGATTTGAAAAATGATTAAACCCATCCACTACAAGACCAAACCTGAGGTTTCATGGATTGGATGCAAAATATGGCTAATTATAATTGATTGTATCCTATGATAATGAGTTAACTGGATGTCGCACCTTACCATCTCGACTTCTGTGAGTGGAATGTTAAGTTATTTGTTATACATTTTCTAGTGATATAAACACCGTCCTTAATCTTGGTATTATTGGAAAATAACATAATACATTTGCAGGAACTCCCTTTTGAAATTTTTTTGTGTTGGTTTACTTTCTATCTTGAACAACCACATTTCAGACATGTCTCCATATGCAGCCACATTTCAGACATGCCTCCATATGCTCTACTCTTTCCTAAATAAACAACAATCATTCACACAATAATGTATATTCTCATACCCTAGATCAAATGCTTTGAGTAACTTTTTGATTGAATACATTGAATCAGAAAGTGTCTTATCTTATGGTAGCATGTCACAAACAATCTCAAGAAGTTTAGTAAAACTTTTGTTAGATAAACCATTTGTAGCTTTGTGCTTGTATAAAGTACAGTTCCTGACAACCTTACTTGTACAACCTAGATACAAAGGAGTTCCAACATATTCCAACAAATGTGTGAACTCCGACTTCCTTCTTTCATGTGTAAGTTGTGCAACATCTTCATCTTGAACAAACACATCTCAGTACATCATATATGTTTTTTGTATTTCAACGTCCTTATGTTGTGGAAACGCACTTAAACGTTTCTATATGTAGGGTCCATCCCTTTAATGACCAAGTGCTCGTACATTGTATCAACCCAAAAGGAGCATGGAAACAAGAAATAGAGTACTGTCTCAAGGCCATTAAAATCAATGACAATCCAACATACCTGGAATCCTTTGTGACCCCTTGTTTTGTTGAAATCATCTGTTAAGGAATTAGCCGATCAAGGGTGCTAATGGAACCCTGATGTTCAAAGGGGATGCTTGGTAACAGTGAATTACCAAACTCTCCTAAAACATTAAGGTGTTAGGAAAGACAAATTAATATACTTCAACACCCCCCTCTCAAGAGGAACACAATTCTCTCATGGGAACACACTTGGAGAGCTAATGCGAGTTAAGGCTGTCAATTGGGCCGGGCTGATCCAAAGCCCGATTTAGCTACCCCAAAATACTTCGGGCTAGGCATGTTGAACTTTGGGTTGGGCTTGGGTCCAAGCTTTTTAGCCCGAAGCTGGCCCAGCTTGCAGTTTTCATATATTAAGAGGCTCGAAATTAGTGAGCCCAATTTTTTTTTTAATTTGAATGACATTGGCCCAAAGCTCATCTTGAAGTATATAAATTCTAAATGATTTGTTTTATAAATTTAATTTTTAAAGCCCATGGGCTCCAAGTCAAATTTGATATATTTCATAAATTTGATATTTAAAGCCCATGGACCTCACTTTAATTTAATTTTTTATGCAGTTGTTAACTTTGGGCCAGCCTAAACTAGACCCAAAGCTCAATTTATTAAATCGGGCTAGGCTTGGGCAAAAGGTACCACGCTGAGTTCGGGCTTTGGCTGAGCATGAACCCAGACATTTTACTTTGGGTTGGGCATAGATTGGCCTCAGCTGAGCCTAGCCTGACCCGATTGACACCCCTAGTGCGAATTCACACAACATGTATACAGACACACACCGCTACATCTGGGAAAATACTTCCAATAGGATTCGAACTCGTGACCTAATATGGCCCTGATACACATTAAGAAGTAATTTAACCAACTCACCCAACACCCTAAAGTATCAAGAGAGACTCATTATTATACTTCAACAATGCAAAGGATTGAGCCTCTCCTGCATCCATGGATCACCCCATGATGTGAACCACCTAATCACTATAGATGAATCCCCCTCAACAATTAGTCTCTAAATACCAACATAAGGAACAAACCTAAGCTCCAAAAGGGGCATTCTCATATCAAACTTAACAGAATCACCATGACCAATATAAAGCCCGAATAAAACCTCACCCAGCCATGGAACAATCTCTAGAAACTCCAATCCAAGATGACCCTAGGCTCCCCCATTGAGAAACTTGCGAAATTGTGTTTGATAACCTTTTCTGTTGAGGAAATCAAGGCCAATAAATGGACACAGTAGAAGAAGGGAGACCTCCTAATCTCTAGACAATCTCGTACGACAAAATTTGTAAAAATGTCTATAGTGGTAGCCCAAAGAGTTGCTCTAACAATGATTTATCAAGAACCTCCCACATGGAGTGACTTATTTTGTAATATGTGACTATTTCTTTCTCGCATGCTCCACAATCCTACTAACCACAAATTTTTTCCCCTTTATCAAAAGGCAAAGGGCACTGATTACTGGCATTACATAAAGATCATAAATATCATTTGAAAACATCAAAACCAGATGATCTTGGAATATGGTGCCAAATTCACATTGGAAATTAACCATAGATTAAGAGGTGATTAACCTGATAAGTCATTGAGTGAGGGAAATTAATAACATTAGAAAATGGATATTAACTGATAGAAGTTCAAAATTTGCTTCATGCTTTAAAAACATAAAATCTAAAGCTCTTCAAATAATGTGTTGTTTATAGGCATTTTACCATTGTGTGGATTCAGAACAAATTCAACCCTTCGAAATGATGATCGATAATTATAGCAGGGCAACCCCTTCTGCTTCAATAAAAACCGAGTTTTCACGAACAAGAGGAGCTTTGGAACATCCAACACTCTATGGAAAACTGAAAACTCTGGCTATGCACTCATCCAATTATCAAAACAAAACAAAAAAAAGAATCTTTATGCAGAATGCAAGAAGCCAGAAGATGAGGATACTTCTCACAACTCTAGACATTTTTTTTTTTCAAATTACTTCAAGCTCATCTTAGGCTTGTCATCTAAAGAAAGAAGATTATAGCTTTATCAATGGCCGTGCGATCATCAACTTTTATGTCATTTCTAAGTCGATTGGATGAGAGGAATTAAAAAAGAAGAAAGGAGTCCGTTCTATCAAGGCACTACAAAGAAATGGTTCCAATCTCTCTTTAGGCTTCGTTTGTTCATCCGGATTTGGCATGGAATCCAACGTGGGATTCCATTGATTAGACGGTTTCCACACATCTAGTTGGCCGGATTAGAAACCTAATGATATTTATGCAAATCCAAATCCATTTCCTTTGTATTTCATCAATTCCGCTTTTTCATCTCCGAATGTCGGATTTGTGATCAAATCTTGTGTTACCTCTTTTTTGTTGTGTTGCCCATTGATCTCTAGTGGATTCCATTGGATTTGTTTAGCATTTCCTAGCAATCAAATGACAAATGGAATCGTTTTACTGTTTTCTATTCCATTTCTAATCTATTCCAAATCCATTTGCTTTTTTGGATTCTATTCCTCTTTTCTATTCCATTCAAATCCAGACGATTTACATAAAGTGTTATTAAGTGTTACGATCCCAAAGGTTAAGAGCCTATCCTAACGCATTTTCATCAGTCTTAGGGCTTTTGGTGTATCGATTAGGTTTGTAACAATTCGTACCAGAGCTAACACCATGTCCTGAGTTTGAGTCACAAAATAAGTGACCTGTGGAGAGGGAAACATGGACCAGAGTGAGAGCCACTACGGTACGAAAATGTTTACCTGAGTTAGAGTGAAAGCTATCACAAAAAAATGTGGAAATGACTACCTGACTAGAGTGAAAGCTGTCATAGATGAAAAGAGCTACCTGGATGAGAGGCTAGAGTGTGTGCCGTGGGGACGGCGGTGATAGAGCGTGGTAGAATGTTATGATCACAAAGGTTAAGAGCCTAGCCTAACGTGTTTCCATCAGTCCTAGGGCTTTTGGCGTATTGTTTAGGTTCGTAACATCAAGAGTCCATTCTAGTTTTGTTTGACTCACTTCCATCACTTAATCAAACCATGATTGGGAGTGAGAATTACCAAGACACCACAATAGAGCAAGACAACCCTTTTTTCATAGCAAATCTCCTCCTACCAATACAACATGTCGGGGACCCCGTTTTAGAATCAAACCCCGTAACAATGAAACAAAGGGGGCAAAGTTAGCTCACCTTGTCACTAGAGGCCATAGAGCCAAGGGTTCTACTCTACTCTAGAGAGCACAATACTCATAAAACATAATGAAATTGGTTGAAAAAACGAAGATGCATATAGAGATAAATGGTTTCAAGAAAGGTGGTTCGAAGTGACTTACTTATGATTACATAAATCGAAATGAACTTCTATGCAACAATCGTGGAGAAGAAGATTGTTCAGAGAGGATCGTTGTGAGAGCTTTTCTTTGAACGAAACCTAACAAGATTTCTCTCAGGCAGAGCTAAGAGGTAGAAAGAGAAGGCGAAGTGGTGGAGAAATACGGAAATAATATTTCACAAACCCTAGTGGAGCAGGCGAAGAGGTAGAGTGGGAGATGGAAATACCGCAAAGAAGAGGGAGAAAGGGGGAGACGGAGTGAACGGGCGAAAAAAAAAACAAGCGTGATTAATTAGACGGCATTACCTTCAATGCCTTAAAAAGTGTTTTGCTTTAATGAACCTCGTTAAATTAGAATTAATTTAAATATAACAATAGTTATAAAATAAACGTCCTAAAAAATTTATCATTTACAATGTTTTTTTATAGAAATGTTGTCAAAAGTGTTTTTTCTTGTAATGAGACTGATTTCTTCTTTGTTGCAAAAGATTTTTCTCTCAGCTGATGTGGAACTATCTTTAAAACAAAGATTTTCAAAATTTGAAAAACATGAACTTAAAAAATGGTAAAATAGGTTTTTGTAAAATTCCTTAAAACACTTCCGTTTTTCAACTTAATGAAGATTACCAAGGATAGAGAGTTCTCCCAAAACTCCATAATGAAACTCTCTTAAAAACCCAAAGAACTTGTTTCTCCCAAAGTCCTAAGAACACCAAACAAGACTTTTTATAACAGCATAAATCCCAAGAAACCCTACTTCTATTGCGGTTTGAAACCCCAAAATGGATCTCTTACGGTTCGGATTGTCTGATTCAAAACAGGTCCAAATCATGCAAAAGGGATGTACTTCAAACTGCTTTTAGGTTGAATTTAAGACAACTTCACAACAGATTCTAGCCTACAATTAACAGCTCTATGATATTGTACCCCCGCATTTTTTTCCCATTGAAAGTTACAATCTAACTAGCATTTCCCAAAGCAGCTTAGTGCATAAGACTATCACCTGTATGGTTGATAAAGTTAACCTTATATATATTACTTTGCCGTGGTGAATCCCACCACAAGGATACACCAAACATATAACCCCATGCATGTAGATGAATTATGATCTAAGTACAACAGATCATAGCCAACATGGAACTGCAACTATATGACCAAACACCCGAATCCGCTTTGGCAAAATCCCCAATTCTTTGTCCATCTTCCATTCAAACTCAATGAGGACATCAACCCGACTAAAGCAAGTCATCGGGGCATGAACCCGACCCACTATGCTTTAGCTGTTCAAGAGCTCCAGCAACTTGAACAAGAGAGACTGATCGAACCCACTTCATCCCCATGGGCATGTGAAGCCTTTTATGTAAACAAAAGGGCTAAGCAAGCTAGGGAAAAGCTTCGACTTGTCATAAATTACCAACCTCTGAACCATTTCTTAGCAGATGACAAGTTTTCCATTCCACAGAGATCTTCTCTTTTCCAGCATCTTACGAATGCCTTGGTCTTCTCCAAATTTGACCTCAAAGTAGGATTTTGGCAACTTGGGATAAATCCAACAGATAGGCCCAAAACGGCCTTTTCCATCCCAGACCATCATTTTCAATGGACAGTAATGCCCTTTGGTCTAAAAAATGCCCCTCCATTTATCAATTTTAGCTATTTTTTCTCCATTTTACAATTTAGTGTGTAGCATGTTATCCAAATTCTGAACTGTGGTACTTATCTATCTTGTGTGAGCTATAACTCTCTGTACAACATGAATCCTGGCCTTAAATTTTATATGAAAACTCATAACTCATCCATTGACTTTCCTGTAAAATTTGGGACCCACCAGATCTCTGGATTTTGAGATATGGGTCCCACAACCCAGACTTTGCTGAGAAATCTGTGCATAGTGTACAGTGTTTTTCATTTTAGAAAATTCCAAAAGTGGCTACCACCCCTTCACCAAGGGTTGGGGATTTTTGTGAACCCTCCTAGGAATGTCACTCACCTCTCCCAAAATGCCCATAGTCAAAAGAAATTATCCTCAAAATCGAACTCCTGGAAAAACCTTGAAGGCTCGATACAAATTAGAAATTCACCCAGTCAGTGGCCTTACTCCCAAGAGCCCTAAATCTTTCTAAGAAAAATCACAGAGGGCACAATGCCCCCCAATTGTCACAATTTAACTTCGGAATACATCAAACACCCCTATATCAGCCATGGACACTCTAAGAGCTCCCGAAAACTCTCCGGAGAGCCAAATCTATCAAGGTCAGGCTCGTTCTCTTCATTTTCTCAAGATCTTCAATAAATGTCCTAATAAAGAAACCCTTCCTCAAACCCTACACCACTTATCAACTCAGTTATTCATCAATTCAGGCCATGCTCCTCGATCAGATGACCCCTGTTCAAAAATCTCCCAAAAATCCACCAAAGACCAGATCCTTAGCCTGTCAGGTCCCAGGGCATTATAAGACCTAAGCCCAAGCAACCATAATCATAAATATTCTCCACTCAAACTCAAAAAATCCAGTCAAAAGTCCAGGCAGTATTCGTCGAAAAATAATTTAGGGCTCGGAATGCAACTTTCAGCTTGGGCATCGAATTCGTGCGTAATAAGAACCTGTGGCTCACTAACCCCAAGGGCCATCTTTCATATGAAGACTTTAAAGATCAATTTTGCATCCCTATATTTCTTCCAATGAGCCAATCAAACACGGTAATGTTCCAGGTCTATTTTGACCCCTTTATCATAACCCGATTCTAATTCCGTGAGTGACATTACGACCAGAATGTTTGAGAGATGCAAAAACCATATAAACCTTGAAAGAATAGGAGCCCTAGAACCCAAAGAATGAATTTAGATAGTAAAGGGGTAAAATTCAAAACCAAAATATCCCATTTCCTAAAATACCCTTAATTCTTTCTCTAAACCCTATGCCCCCCATTTGAAATATTTCAAATGAAGGGTAGACACTTGAGGACTACCATTCTTGGCCGTGCACCCCCACTAACCTATCACTACCTCGACATATGGCATGAGGGCCCACCACCTTCACCCTCATCCACACACCCTCTCCACTTCCTTAAACCCTTGTAGAAGCTTCTAGATGAGCTCCAATTAACCCCCTTTGCCTCCACATAATCCCCACCTCCTCATTTCAGCCACTCCTTTCTCTCCCTTCTAGAAGCCCACCACTTAACCACTTAACCCCTTCCCCTCCACACAATTCCACCTCCTTTCCTCCACTAAACACCTCATCCCTTCTACACTCTTTCATCCTCTCCACCTCCTTCATGCCTCCTCTGATAAACCCCCCTCCCACATTTTTAGAGGACCAGGAAAGAAAAAGAAGAGAAAAAATAGAGAAGAAAGAAAGGAAAGGAAAGAAAGAGAAAGAGAAAGAAATAAAAAGAAGGATCAACCCTCTATCAAGTAGGCCCTCTCTCCCCCTCTGTTGGAATTCTAAAAATCCTATTTCCATGTTGTAATGAGCCCTCCTCTTCCAAACAATGAAGTAAGACTTGGGGGAGACAACTTATCTCCCCCTTTTTACTGTTTTTTATATGATACATGTAAAGTAGCTCTCTTCATTTTATTTCTATATGCTAGTGGGGTCAGTGACTTACATTAGATGTCACAATTCCTGTCTCTACCTCCATGCCCAAAATGAGCCACAAAAAGTGGGGAAAAGTTGTAAGAATGGATCCCACTTCCTCCATTAAAACAATGTGCTAAAACACTATTTTATAGAGCCAACCTGTGTGCACGATTTTTTTACTTTATTTAAAAAAGGATTTCAATTGAATATTTTATTCCACTATTAAGTTAACTATCATGGCTACATAATGAATTTTTTTTAAGCTCATTGTCCAATTCTAGCTATTTTTAATGTATTTTTTGGTTTGATGTATAGTATGCTGTCTAAGTTCTGAATTATGGTATTTATCTATCTTGTGTAAGCTATAACTCTTTGTACAAAATAAATCTCAACCTAAAATTTATATGGAAACTCCCAACTGATCCCTCAACTCCCCTGTAAAATGTGAGACCTGTCCTAGTTCAGGATGGCAAGATATGGGTCCCACAACCCTGAGTTTTTGAAAAACCTATGCTGTGAGCACAAAATTTTACATTTTAGAAAATTCCAAAGGTGGACCCCACCCATATTACAGGGATTGGGAATTTTCTTGAAACCTCCTAGAGATGCCACTAACGTCCCCTCAAAAGCCCATGGTCAATAGACCCTAGAAAGTGACCCAAAATCCCAGAAAACAGTCACTGTGTTTTTGGGTAAAACACAGTACGCTTGAACTCTCACTCTATGAGAGATCAGGCGTACCTCTTTCAAGCGTACCCTATTATTCAGGCGTACCCAACCAGAAAAGCCCCAAATTATTTCCAATCCCATAATGACCCCTGATAGCCCTTGGACCCTCAAATAGACCCTGGAAATAACCCCAAGTCCCTAACATGTCAACAAAACCCAGAAAGGGTTTAACTGGGTCAGTATGCCTGATCTCCACCTCGGTGTAAGATCAGGCGTATGTAAAGAATAGGTGTACCCTGTTCTTTCAGGCATACTCAGACAGGAAGACCCCAAAACCACCCTTTGCCATATCCTAACCCTCGAATGATCCCACAACTCCTCCAAAATGCCCCAATAAAAACCTTAGTTTGCTGACACATCAACCAGACCTCAGAAAGATCTAATTGGGTCAGTACGCCTAATCTCTACCTTTGTGAGAGATTAGGCATACCCATGATAAGGCGTACTACCTGGAGATCAGGCGTACTGACAGAAATCCCACTAAAATCCCCTTACTTTTATTTATTACTTGGTGAAAATGAAATAAAATGGTAAGGTTAGAGAAGCCACCCTAAAAAGGTGGATAATTGGGGTGCCTAACACCTTCTCCAATTGTAACTAAACAACTTACCCAGATCCCTGAAAACCAGACCAGTCAAAGAGTCAACCCTAGGCCTAAGTGCCTAGCCCGGGCCCTAAAAAGCCCTAATCCTCCCTTTCCTTGAAGAGGAGGCAGGCGCTCAACCCGGCCTATAAAAAAACTCGAGTTGGTGGTGACTCCAAAACACACCCCGAAGTGGGTCGGGATCCTTTCTGTGATGTCCACAGCCACAAAAATTATTTCGTGAAATAATTCCTGTTTTCATAGTTAATATTCAAAATGAGAGATATTTAATCAAGCATCTTATGTCATTATTAATTAATGATATCTTATATCATAACTGTGTATTTCTATTTACTTTTGATATCTCATGTCTTAACTATGTAGATCATGCATCTCATGCCATAACTATGTTTAGAACGTTTCTATCTACATCCCATGAAATATCAAAATACCATTTTCATTTACATCTCATGCTATTACTATCT
>JAOXJP010225988.1:0-11572 GCA_025762735.1 Platanus orientalis | reverse complement strand
GAAAGAAAAATATCCACACTTGTTTCGTACTCAAGATATGCCAAATTTAGATGATTGAATTTATTTTAAGGGGGGAGTGTAACACCCTACACATATTCGCACATACTTATCACACATGTGTCACACATATGTTTTGCACTTATTTCACACACACTTAGAACAATTTAAATGCATATGCATTGACTTGTAAATTGACACAACTTTAAAGACACTAACAAAAACATAGAAATAAACTGTTTGCAAACTTCATATCATTGAAAATATCTGAATCTACTTTTCAATTCATCAAACAGTGTGTAATTTCGAGTTTCCTAGAAGTTATGATACTTTTTCAACTAGGTGCCTATGTTGAGGGGTATGATTTGAATCAACAGAATTAGGGTAATTTTAAAGTTAAACCTATAGCAATTCAGAACGAATTAGCTATCAAAATATATATTATTGGAAAGATATTGAAATCTACTTTCCAATGCAAAAAACGGTGAATGAAAAAAAGTTTCTTAGAAGAAGTTATGATTGTTTTCTCACAAAGTGTCTATGCTAATAGACAAACTTTATGTCATTGAAAAGGTCTTAAAGTCTAGTTTTCGGCAAAACAAATGTCAAGTGAATCACAGTCCGTAGGAGAGAGTTACAACTATTTTAGTGAAAGAGGGTTAAGAAGACAAAACCTGATCGATCAAAGGTATGCCAAGATCAGGGTGGAGTAGCCTGATCGATCAGAGTGCCTAAATTTTTTTTAGAAACCCCAAATTTTTTTAGGTTTTTGCATTTAAAAGTTGTCCAATCACTTTGGGATTTCTCTAGGGTCTATATAAGCATAAGAACTTGATACCAAAATGTAAAGAATAAAGAAGGGGGAGAAAATCAAAGAAAGAGCTAGGGTTTTAAGGTTTTTTTTTTTTTTGTTGAGATTTTGAAGTAGAATTTGAAGCTTTAGTTTGGGATTTGTTTTTAGATCAAAAGGTAAATAAACTTGGACACTATTATATCATTTTGCATCCTTATAGGTTCTTAGAAACGTTCTCCTTCAGTTTTGCAGAGATCTATGAAAGTTTAGATTTGTTCTAAGTTCTTAAAATCACGTTTTGTTAAGAGAAATCTACACAATAAATAAATTACAACACTCTACATCATTTTGTTTCATGTTAGGTTCCTAGATTTGTATTGTTCACTGGTTTTTGCAAAGAAGCTTGATGTTTTTCAATTCTTTAGGTACTTCTACATGCTTTTGAAAGAGGAAAAAGCATTTTTCAAGCAAGTTCATGTTTTGTTCTTGGGTTTTGATTAGTATAGATTCTTAGATGATTTTAATTTTTGTTTTGAAAAAAAAAATATTGTTTTACTCAGATTTTCAAATTGTTCTAAAAGATCCCATACTTTTTAAAAGAGTTTTCAAAGGTATTGTTCGCCAACTTGGATTTTTGACTCGACTCGAATGGCTCAGGAGTGGAGTCGACTCGAGAGTCACTGGAATCAACTCAAAGAGTCATGTCACTTTTTTTTTTTTATAAAATATAAAATATTTAAAAATTAAAAATAGTATTTTGGATCAATTATTGCTAAATTCTTTGATAAATATGAGTATTTTCAATTATGATCATACAAATTTCTCATTAGTCAAGACTCAAAATCAGGAAAGGTAAAATAAACAAATGCGAAGAACACTAAATTGATTAATTGAGATGACATGTGTAGATGTTTCCTAAGCATTCAACATCTTGTTTATGATAAGGTTCCAAACATCCAAGTAAATGAGATGAAATGAGTGAACCCTCATTTGACAAGTGGATATGCTATTTCAATATTGATCAACTTGTTGGAGTTGTGGAGTTCGAAAGAAACTATAGTTTATAGAGTGTTGTACTCTGTAGAAGAATCAAGAAAGAACTAATAGTCTATGGGTAAAAATAAAATAAAATAAGGGAGAAAAACTAAATTGTCGTTAACTCGTTAGAGAATGAGATGTATATTTAATGTTATACAAGTTATAAGAAGAAAAAAAAAAGAATGAGAATATTGTGTTCGTCAATGGAGACTTAGAGTAGAATATCGTTAAAAAAATGATTGAAAGACTAAAGCCGTTGTTTAAGGGTGCATAATTCAGGTTTCTTTCAAGCTAAAACAGAGGAAAAAATATACCTAGCTTTGAAGTTTGATCTACTGTTAGCTGCCTCAAAACCCTCGAGTATGGTTGGAGAGAAGAAAAAAAAATTGAACCTCTCTTAATTGAAGCTTTTATCTTCTGAAATTGGAACTGTTAAAGGGCAAAAAGCAAGAAAGCTAAAAACTTGTGATTCATTTTAGTTCGACAGTGTTCCTTAAGATTTTCTTAGTTGAAATCTTATTGTTTTTGAATCTTGATGAGGAAGAATAAGTCTCTTCTTGACTTGATGTCTTGAATCCTATAAGTGAAGAAGCCAAACAACGTGAAGAGTTTTTAGAATGAAAGAATTGTATTCACTTTAGTAATAAAGCTATTTCTTAAAAATACTTTAGCCTAAATTAGGTAATTAAGGTTTTTTTTATTAGATTTTAATGTTTTATGTTACAAGTGCTATTTTTTTTTATAAAAAAGTTAAGACTCGGCCAAAGTTTGGGGAGTTAGCTGAGTCACCCTCATTACTCGGTTGAGTCTGGTATATAAGGGAGTCACCTACCTGACTCGACTCTTATACCTTAGGAGTCGAGTTAACTCGGCCAAGTCAACTCGGGGAGTTGGCAAACTATCAAAATATTTTAGTAAACTCGATTCTTAAAGCTTGTTCTAAAGTTATTTGTTATGTCAATCCATAGAGCTATGTGCTTAGGTGAGTCAGATTCTTGATTTCTGTTTTGATTCGAAGATATGCATTGTTTAGAAATTATTAAAGATTGTTAGTTTTGTTCTGCTTTGATATTTACTAGTATCTATATCTGTTTTGATGAAAATGTATGTTTAGCTATGACATGGAACCCCTTTGCCATCAAAGGGACATATTTGATGGATCCCTTCATTGGGTTTAAATAGATGAGATCAGGTACCCTTTTCTCGGGTCACACTAATTGATGTTGTTTGTGATGCTCGCCACTAGGCGTGAGATAGTAATATCCTAGCATTAGATTGTATATGGATTTGTTCTATTCTATTGCCCATTATCTAGCTCACAGCACGTGTAGGGGATTTCTAGTATATGATTCAATTATCTATTATCTAGCTCATAACACATGTAGGAGATTCAAATATTTGTATTAGCAAGTGTCATATATGTATATATTTTATTGATTTGTTTAGTTTAGTTCAGTATTTCCGTTCTGATTATATTTCTATTTAGATATATAACTTTATTTTTGTTATGTTCTGTTATTTGTTTTATCTTAGATTAGAAGCATTATTTTCATATGTAAAATAATTATTTTGAAAGCATGCTTCATTCTATTTTGATTATAAAATATTCTTGCTCACTGACCCAATGATTTTAGCATGTTAAATAGTGTTCCTGTTTATTTGCAAAGTCAGTTATGTTTACAGAATTGACACTGTTGTTTTCAGATAATGAGAATAACATGATAGACCATAGCGTGGATTAGTAGCATTTGGAAATTATAGAGATTTGATTTAGTTACTCCAGACATTATGTTATTTTATTTAAGTTTTGTTTAGAGACCTATTTGATTAAGTTTAGTTCAGTTATTTTAGTTTTATTTGAAGAGATGTTATAGGTTAGTTTGATTTTCAGTTTCATGGAGATGATATGTTATTATTTAGGTTTATGTTAGATTATGGATTATGGTTTGTGAATTTTAAATTTAATGGAATGGTTATGGTTTGTTAATGCAATTCAGATGCATATGTATGAAAGGAAAAAATGCGAAAAAAAAAATTATAAGCAATTTGAAAGGCATTGATTTGAAAGGATCAATGTTGCTTGCCAAAATTCGTAACCGTACATGTATGGGTTTTGGGATGCGCCATTGGCATTGAAAATAATGGTCTGATAGCGTATTTCTCTTAGATATGTTGGTGTAGCTTTCTTTTCAATCCGGGCTTTAAGATTTATTAACAATAAATAATACACCGTAGACTTGCACTTAGAGTCATGTGTAGCATATTTATGATATTGCAAGAAATGCTTCTCTTTAGCAACGGATTGTAGTTGATGGAGAGATTCAAAATGAATGCCTTAGTAATTTAAATAGTGAAAACCCACTATGATGTTCTGGAACTTTGAAGCTTTGTCTTGTCTCTTAAACTTTATCACAACTGAAATCTTCCAAAAGATCTCTTTCTAATGTGTGAAAGGGTATTTATAAACTTTGAAGAGTGATTCATCCATACCCTTTATTGGATGTTGATTGGATTGCTCTAACTTTTGTGTCTAATGTTTCTCTATTGGGAGAGAAAACGATTTAAGGAATTCTTATATTCCTTTTTTTTTGGTAAGGTATTCTTATATTTCTTTATTCACATATCTTTCCTTGTTTGCTCGGAAAATCAATTTAGTTACTTCCTCCGAAATATGGGTCCCACATAAACAATGCTTGGGCTTTGGGCATGTTAATGGATTGAGCATGTAGGTTGTGTTGTCCTTGGGTTAATGTTTACAAACCTACCTTAGCCCAATGGGTCTGTCCCTTAGCTAGGCCTAATTTATTGATGTAAGCCCATGTTCGGCTTTAAAGACTTTTGTGTAAATTTGTGAGGTATAGGTCCTTATTTTTAATTTACACAAATTTTAGGTGCCTACAATATCCATTTACTAATGCTAATTAACCCTAAATATTTCTTTACAAATATTGTCAACAATTAATCCAAAAACTTTCTTAAGAACCCAAACTTAACCTTAATACTTCTATTAAGTAAAACCCTATTTAAGCAGGCATTTTTTTATTTTTTGTTGATAAATAACGACTTTATTGAAAGATAAAAATAATGAACAAAAACAAGGAGCCACGAGGACCTACACCAAAAAACTCGGGGCTCCTTGTTTAAGCGGGCCCTTAACCTGAAGATTCGAATTATCATAGATTTGAAGATGACATATCCCCATCTTGTTCGGATGCTCCATCTTAGGGCTACTCTCTGGCTTATGACCAAGGATTAAGACTCAGAGGTAGTGTTGTCAGCATATTATCAAGCAGTTGAGGCACGGGGGTTTGTTGAAAGAGATGTCCTCAAGCAATTGAGGGACTGAAAAGATTGAAATAATTTAGATTCAGTAGAATAAACTACTCATTTTCTATGTTAATCAAATGCAATTTGATTAACATGTGAGTTAACTCTTGACGTGTCACACAGTTGACGACGCTTAGTAAAACTACAGTAAATCCAGTTTGAAATCAAATATGCTCCTCCATCTAGGGATGTACCGTGATCATCCAATATATTTTTTAAAGGATCAGAGGTGATCTAACCAAGGTCATAATATTTCCATAGAGTGAGCTTTCAGTTTCAGTTTCACAATGTTTTAATTCAAACCAAGGTCCGAATATTCCATCCCTATGTATCAGACTCTGGGTTGAGTCCAACACTAATTGCAACCCTACGTACTATTGAAAATCTTTCATAAACTCTCAATCTTTTAACCTAATTATCAAGAGTCAAAAAGATCGTTTATTCGACAAAGTGCTTAAGTTGTGTTTGGATAATTTTGTTACATTACACTCGTCATTCTGCCTTTCGGGAAATCAAAATTTGGCAAATGCAAAATTTTCAACTACCAAAACGAAGCTACAAAAGAAAGGTAACTACTATGAGTGGTTGAATTTTACCAATTACTACGCATGCCTAACTAGCACACGTGCAACAAAATGGAACTATTATAAACCAACTTCTCGGGTGTGTAAACCAATCATTTTGCTCACAATAACTTCTGCCCTTCTTCAAAGTTACTGTTCTTATAAAAAAAAACCTTTTAAGAGAAGTCCCGAACTTGTAGATGAGTCTTTATCCAAGCAAGGCCTAAGAAGGTAGTGACTACTAACCCAAACGAAGTGCACTTAGAACCGTATATTCCATATAAAAATCTAAATAAAAAAAAATAATAATAACTAAATTGCATCTCAAGTTAAAAACGAAGTAGCCTGAAAGACATCTCCCACTCATAATGCATATGAACCGCTGCATCTTAAATTGATTAAAAAAAAAATGATAAATAAAAATGAAAGCACATCCAGACCAAATATTACTGAAAAAAACATTGCCAATGGTCTCCTGTTCTACAAGGCAAAGACAGCTAGAAATTGCAGTTAATGTCACAAGGGGGAATGAGATCTCCATGTTAACCAAATCATCAATATTCACATTTGCAAAATGGACATTTAGAGGCTGTGCACACTACAATTGGAGTTACACTCAAGGGGGGGAAAGAGGAGAAAAAGATGATCAGTATAGGAGGTAGTTGAGGACAAGATTGAAAGCAAGTACACTCGGTTGCGTTATTGTCAATTCGGATTTTGCTGTGATTGACTTGTAGTAAAGGGGTGGATACAAACGAGGAACTGGAAAAAATACAAAACAGCTCAAGAAACCACGATAGCAGGTTGAAAAATGAAAAAATGACAGATCTATATCAACAAAATAATTACAGAAGCCATTCCATGACGCTTAGCAGGTTTTAGTAAGAGTAGCCAGATAAAGATCTGTAACTGGCATGAAATTGAAAATCCACCGAAAAAGGAATGAGAACCCAAAGGCAGAAACCAAATGAAGATTAGAGGTAAGTATGAGAGCCACAAGTCCCATGATTCAATTCCAGGACTTCTTCCTATGCCCAGCTCGAGACAAATTCATAAGCAGAAGGAATGAATTCAATGTTTCTTGGATGGTTAGCAATTTTAGTTTCAGCAACCAAACATTATTTCTCTGGGCACAAACTAATTTCATAGTCATGGAGAATACCAAGAAAACAGGTACCCATTGACCACATCGCACTGTATATTCGATAGACATGATCCTACTCAATAAAAGCTGAGGGCAAGGATTGAATGTACAGAAATTAAAACATACATATATATTATGAGCAGCAATGAACCAAGTTGAGATCGTTGTAAAGAGCACAGAGCAACACTGGAAATAAGACTGTTCATGCCAGTCGTGAAAAAGGAAAGATAAACCACCCAACAAAGGAAAGAAAGGTCCTAGTAAGTTCTAAGATAACCAAAGAAGAGCAGATTCACTTAACTTGGGAGTCTTAGAAACCCCAATTCCACTAAAAAAGCCCATCGTGAATCCACCCACAAATCTTGAGTAGGCTCTGTTATGGAGGAAATTGAAGAATTTCCAATAGAAGAATCCTAGAAACGTTAAGTTACTTTCTGGGAGCAACACCTAGAGGAGCTATAGAGAGGAATCCTTCGAGAGAAATCTCAGAATTTAAAGTAGAATTCACATTCAAATACCAGAGAGATCCAGAAAGCTTAGATCATCATTATGAATGCCTGAATCAAGTTCTCAGCTTCACGCTTCTGATCAGGCGTGCCAGATATCTGAGCTACACGATCACCCCGGGATGATTTTGAGTCCAGAATCTCTATAATTGCTCCTGAGATCTGGCATTCAAACAAGTAGGTAAAACATTATTAGATATGACAACAAGACAAGAACACACCCACACAAAACCAAAATAAATAATAATAATATTAATATTAATTATAAAGCTGAACTTATAGTACATAAAGAGGAATTGATGCTCAATCTTCCATAGAATCAAGATTAAGAAACGATAAAGAAAGAAAAGCATTAGATATTAGAAGTCTGGATCCTCTACAGTTGATGTACTACATTAGCATGCTGTGATTGTCTACAGCACACCATGTAGACAAGAATTCTAAAAAAATGCCCAAATTTCGTAATTTTTGCTGTGTCCTGCTGTAGAAAATCAAAGCACATTAATGTAGTTTAACAACTGCAGCGGATCCTGAGTCCGATATTAGATCTTAAAATTAAACTGTAGACAAGGTCATCAAATAGAGCAAAACCTAGGTAGTGGCAGTAAGCAGTACACATTTTCTTTTTCTGCATTAAACTGTCATGCAAACTTCCTAAAATAGCACACTAAAAACCTTGAAGTCATAATACATATGATTTTCTTTACATGTAATAGAAAATATGATTATCTGAGATGATAATAGCATTATTTAAATGATAGCCAAAAAATGAGAAAACATTTTTTTTTAATAAGCACATGAGAAAACCTACGGTTCCGACAGGTCCATTGGAGATTATCAAATCTGTGAAGCTACTAGCTACAGCATGGTTGTAAACATTGTGCGCATCAATAGGATAGGACTGACCATATAAACCATTTCGTCCTATGATCTCTTATGCCAAGAACCAATAAAAATTACATGATCGAGGCCAAACTTCTAGGGTTCTTTTACATGGCCAGAAGAAAAACAACAGGGTCCAGAAGAAAGTGAAGATCATGTGAATAAAATCATTGTGGTGCAATGCATCACTGATATAATGGTGTTGCCTATCTCCCCAGTGCTCATCAATTGGTACAGCTCTGCCAATTGTACAATCTCTCCATGGATTAAAATGAGAGATAACAATGTTTCCAATAAGACAAGTTGAAAAGAATTAAGCCAAGTGACTTGGTGACCCCTAACTTAAACTATTTTTAAGGTAATTACAATAAGGCTACTTTTACATTTCCACTAAGAAGAGAGATTGCCAAATCACTGCCCTTAATGCATTAACCTAATGATTGGTCCAGTGTTTTTGTTGGGGAAAGATGCAACAAAACCCACCTTCCGAATGTTAGCAATATTCGCTCCACCTTTTCCCATCACTTTACCCACTGCATTTGCAGGGATCATAATCTCAAGAGTTGAAGGTGGTGGCAACCTGAACAAAGGCATGGCATACAGGAAGCAAAGTCAAGCAAATAGTATGATATATGATGAAACAAAGACGACAAACTTAATGAAAAAGATCTGGGTGTGAAAATACAAACCCTCCATATAACTTTGATGAATAAGAAGAAATGGACCCATAGCCATTCTCTCCAACCTTTAGAAAAAGCAAGAGCCAAAAAAGGCAAAGGTTAAAATTTAAACATTATCTCAAATGCAAGACATCCAGAGCAAATGAAATATACCAATGTAAATGCTATAACTCTCTATGACATGAATCTATGTAATAGTATCAACTATAACAAAAATATGTTCACTACCACCATGCATGTTTGTGCACATATTTGTGTAGATGTTGATTTTTTTTTTTGTTGATAATTGACGAGAATTTTATTGAGTTGTATAGATGTTGATTGGCTCAGTATAAGGGACATCCTAGACAAGAAACATGAACTAATGGTCAGATAGATCCTAGATAAAGAAACATTTGCTGACGATACAAGGCCAGGATCACAGGTTGGTGTACCCATTCAATCAATAGCACTCATTTTCTATTTGGTAAGTAAATTAGATGTACTGATCTTGTCAGACATAAAAAGGTTAGGAAATCAACAAGAAGTCCACTTATCAGATGGTTAAGATTGGGGATTGGGTATTAAGTGGGACTCCTTTTTTTTTTTTTAAGCTTCTCTTGTACGAAGTGTATTTCATGCATTCCCCCCTTTTGCTTTCTAATAAATTTCCTTAATCATAATATATATATATATATTTGGTCTGAAAGATCTTAATGATGCCCACCAATTGTACAATTCAAAACGATAGGAATTTGCATCATCTTTCCAGTAGCGCATTTTTTCAAACAGACAATACAATTTAAGTTCAGTTGTCAAGAATGTGCCTACTAATCAGATAGTTAAGATAATGCAATTAAGATATGCCCACCAACTGGAAGGGATAAAACGGATTAGAATGTGCATCACTAGTGCAGTACCATGTTTCAGCAACCCTGAAGAAAGATTCAAAGACAAGCAGAACTCATGTCAACATGAGAAGGTGCATTGAACACATCCTAATATTCTCCCTAGAGGATCTCCTCAGGGGACTCACTGAACTGATCAGCCCTAACACCCTAGACAAGTAGCCACTACAGAGAAGCCTAACAAAGTCCAAAGAATTACACATCCTCAGCCAGATTGAAATGCCAATCATGGTTTAAAATTTCAGTGAAATTTCCCACTTTTCGGGGGTGGAAAATCAAAATGCCAGGGGAATACAAAAATTCCAAAACCCACCAATAGCCTATATTAGCAAGATTCTACTGATCTTGATACTTCCAAAAGAGCACCCGAGTTAAAGCCAACCCCAAACGTTTTGCTTTGATTTTTTGTTTTGTTGATTCTAAGGAAAAAAAAAAACTCCGTTTCAATCATTTGTGGTAAACAATATTGTTTGATTGTTACTTATAAAATAATTAAAACATATTTTTAAAACTGATAAAACATATATTTATATATAATTGAAAATATTTGAATATTTATATATAAATACATAAATCAGAAATATGAGCCAGGTTAATTATTGGATAATTTTGTTATACATAATTTGTTTACAAAAAGACTAATTTAGAATGAAATATAAGGTAAAAGAGTCATGCAATTTTCCATGTTTGGTAGCCATTTATCTATAAAAAAAAGTCTGGCAACCATTTGATTTTCTATGTGATTAACTTACTCATAATGTTTTAAATAGTTTTGGGTCTTGGGTATAATCATTGCTTATCTTAGCATTCCTTTAAATTTCATTGAAAATTTTCATTGTATTTAACAGCAAGAATTTTGTATAATTTTCCATTATTTTGAAACAGTCCAGCAAAATTCCATAGAAATTCCCATCTCCCAGGCAAAATATCCATTGACAATAAAATTTTGTTCCTTAATGCCAATGCAATGTGATCGAGGACCAAATGATGCATGTCCAACATTAAGTCATGGGGTATGAAATCAATCATTGGGTTTGCAGATCCTTCTTTGGGATTAATAATCAATAATACCTAGAATTGATGGTGAAAGAAAATTAGCAAATAATAAGATAGAAAAAAAAAAAAGAAAAAAAAAAAAGAAGATAAAACCTAAAAAGTTAACGTGAGTCTTTAGGTATATTCTTTGTTTCCATTAACTATTCTGGTTTCTATTCCTCCTCGGGAAGGTAGAAAGTCAATTCTGCTGATAATGCATGAAGAGCCATAGAAAGTCAAAGAAGGGCATGTCAGTGATACAGAAGTGAAAGAAGGTTCAGAAGATAAACTTAGGTTAGTAATCTGACCAATGAGGAACATACTGAGGGGGCCTGATGCGGAACAAGAAAGAGCCCATATTCAAATTTGCTGGTTTTATAAAGGGATATTTTGGGTTTAAAATTTTTGTATGGCAATTCTTTTTTTGGGTTCATTTTAGGTTAATTTATTGTCAATCAGTTTAAGGGTTTTTATTTATTTACAAATACAAAAAAAAATTATTTTATTTTAAAGAAAGTAAAAGATTTTCTATCACTTTTCTTTAGGCCCCTATTTTGGAATATCAAAATTTACCCGTTTAGGCTAATTTTGGTTCTTCCATTTGAAAGGTTATTCAATTACCTTTCCAAGGAGACCCATTTCTTTGTTATCAGCGGGGGGGGGGGGGGGGGGGGGGGGGGGGGGGGGGGGGGGGGGGGGGGGGGGGGGGGGGGGGGGGGG
>JAOXJP010225987.1:0-11572 GCA_025762735.1 Platanus orientalis | reverse complement strand
GGCTATGCAAAGAAAAGGAAAACGAGAGTGGGAGAGGAAGAAGAGAGAATGAGTGAAGGAGGATTACAGCCAGCCGGTGAGATGTGTTCCAGCGAACTGCAACGGCGACAAATTAGGTATGCTTCTCTCTCTCTCTCTCTCTCTCTCTCTCTCTCTCTCTTTCTTTTCTATTTCTTATTCTGTGAACTCTTTCTTCGTGAGAGAAAAATCAGGGAGTTTAAGGTTAATTACCTAGAAATTTTGCAAAAAAAATTGCTTTTATGCTTTTAACTAGCGAGATTTCGACGAAATAAAGGAAAAATGGGTTTCCCCCTATTTTTTGTTTTGACCTTCAATTTTTTTTTTCAAAATTTCACTGATATTTTCGAAATATCCTCGAAATTTTGAACCATGATTGAAACAATGAGAGTTCACATCATATCTAATCTGAATGGACAGGTACGACACCAATTTTTGTTCATGATGTGACATGATTTCTAACAAAAGGGTGTATTAATAACGAAATAGATGTTCTGTAATTGGTGTCCAACATACTAGGTGACTTCATGTGAAATAAAATTAGTAGGGGTTAGATGAAATTTTAAATTCCTACCCATTTGATTCCAAATGAAGTCATCTAGTGCCCTGGACACCAAATCCAGGAAAAAAATTTGCTCCCAATAATGAAATCAATATGTACTTATCCACTATGTTTACCATAATACCCTCCTCTAACCTATATGTATTGACCTAAACACCCTCTGTGATGCCACATGTCAAGCATTGATTGGTAATGGTGTGGTATCTATCCATTTAGACTGGAGATGATTCAAACTCAAAACAAGGATACCTGAACGATGAAATCACTTGCTTGGTTAGTGCGGCCTGATCATGCCTAATCAGACATCAACACATTAACGTATCACTCGTGGGATGACTAAAACAGCTAAGGAAACTTAGCTTAACAAATAGGCAACTAAGAAGACCAAGCTGCCATTTGAAGCTAAGGATGGAAGAAGAAAACAGAAAGAAAGAGCCTCTTCCCTTTGCCTTTGTGACTTCTTGTACCCATCGCCTAGAGTTAGAGGGTATCTACCTTCACACATGAGCAAGTCAGCTTCTTCTTCCTCCTCTATCATGGGTCAAAACTCCACGAGAAGGATCTATGGGGAACAACTATTAACATCAATCAACAGCTACCATCCTCAACAATTTTGTGGCTTGACCAAGATATATCAACTTAAATAAGCTATCTTTAAAATAGGTAAATTATAATCTCCAAGTCTTTATGGCTTTCAAGTAGGGCTCTATCAACAATATTGGTCACTGCTTGCAATAGAAGTGATGGATTAGTGGAATTGTTTTTTCAAATTCAATTGTCCCTATAAAACATTAATCGTACATACTTGGTACTAATCCCTAAATGTCAAAACCTTTCTAAAGTTGACCAATTTCAGCATATAAGCTTATGTAATGTGATATGTAAGATCAATGCTAATGTTTTATCTAACAAGCTAAAAAAAACCCTACCGAAACTCATCTCCAATTGTCAAAGTGCTTCTCTTCCAGGTTGCAATATTTCTAATAATATTTTGGTGACACATGAATTGTTATATCACACCTGGTGAGACTTTTAGATCCTCTAGGGACTTTGGGTAGAGGGATCTTTCATTGCTATCTTTGTTTCTACTTTGTGTGAAAGTGTTCTCTTGACCTCAACCGAATTGAGATGGAATTCTTAAGAAATCAAAACTCGGAGATCCAATCCAACAATCACCCATTTGCTATTTGTTGTTGACTATTGCATTTTTACCCAATGTAGAGCACAAGAGGTGGCGTCAATAACTCTACTACAAGTATTCCACTCCATTTCAAGTTAAATGGTAAATTTTTTAAAATTTGAAATTATTTCAATAGTAATGCTTACTCCTGAGTTAAAATTGTTGGTGTCTAATACTCTTGGTATGTCTTGGAACTCAAATCCTTCATCCTATCTAGGTTTACCATCTAGGATAAAGCAAAATTAGAAAGCTCTATAAGCTTTCCTAGATGACCAGATTGCAGGAGAAATCCAAAATTCCAAGGCCAAATTCATTTTACTAGTTAGAAGAGAGGTTAAGTTGAAGTCAGTCATTGCTTCCATACCAACTTATGCTATATCATGTTCTCATCCAAAAGGGGTTATGCAGTGTGGCCATTTGAAAAATTATGAAAAAGTGAATCACGAACCAAAAAAAGAAATACAGATTACTCATCACTTCTTTTCATGACTTGGTTACTCTTGGCTTCACTGAGTTCATCTATTCAGATAGTCAAATCATTGATATGTTCACCAAATGCCTACCCACTCCTTTATGCAATTGGTTTCATAACATGTTACTACAGACTCTTTTCCATCAACTTGAGTAGCTATAATAGACTATTACTTTGTATTTTTGTAATGAAATATATATTTTTTTATGTTTCAATGTATCTTGTGTTTAATTTATATCTAAAATATCAAAGGCTAAAGTCTTGGAAGGGTTGATTAATTCCACTAAGCTATTCTTCTTAAAGATTGTTTTGGTGTTCATTCACAAGCTTGATGGAAAAATAATTAATGTTAGACAAAACACATACACACACACACACAACTTTGATGATGGTAGGAAAATGAAAAACTACTTAAATCCACATAATCTTTAGTATAAAATAAAGATATAAATATAAATAAATAAGATGAATGAAAATGTTCTCAAAGAAATTTCAGAAAACCATCAAAATGAATTTGTCATACCTATAGCCATGTCTTTCTAAGATGATAATCTTCAAGACTTTGGAACACAAAACTTCGAAATAGCTTACTTAGAAAAGCCTTATATTCCCTCTTATACCAAATCTTGAAATCTTAATAGAATATTCAAACATACTTAGTGAGAGTAAATACCTATCCTTTTATAGACAAACTTTGGTCATACCAAAAGTTATCCCATTATCAATGACCAAATGAAAGGTCTTTCCCATTAAAAGTATAGAGAACAACAGAATTCATTCCATCAATGACGACATGAAATATCTCTTCATCAACATTGTAGAGAAAATCAAAAGTTATCCCATCAATGACCACATGAAATGTATCTCCATCAATGATGTTGAAAACACCAAAAGTTATTTCATCAATAACTACATTAAAGATTTTCCATCAATAGTGTAGAGAACACTAATAGCCATTTCATCAATGGCATATGGAATACCAAAGGTCTCATCAATAACTTTTAAAACACCAAATGTCCCATTCATCAATAATCTAGAACTTGTGAAGTCTCTTTAAAGAAGCACATTATGTTAGGATATTAATAATACCATGAAGCATATTATGCTAGGATATATATATATATATATATATATATATATATGGATCATGAGGAATATCATGCGGTGATCCAGTCAACACATGGTCCAAGTCTATCTAATGATAATGCATTTAAACAAGTATGATCCTAGAAATAACATGAAAATTATGATCGTATGTACCTATTTCTAGTCTTTTTACAAAAATCATTATTTCTATTAGTCCATCTATGTGCATAATAAAATTAGCAAAATAAAATCTATAAATTTTAAGCCATCATAAAAGAACTTCAATGTAAAATGACGTTAATTAATTTTAAAGCATCAAAATATTCAACCAAACCCATCTTAGTTAAACAATTTTTCACTTAAGCTTTTAGTCACAAGGTCAACCTTAAGAAGAAAATTATAGCAACATTGTCACAGTAAAAATTTAATAGGCTTGATATTGAATCCATGATCCAAAATCCTGAAACGAAATTACGTAACTAAATAACTTGTGACATGGCTTCATAACATGTTACAAATGCCTCTATAAATGTCATATTGTTGTAATCATTTGTTTGATACTACTCCAAGATATGGCTCCTCTAGCCAACATAAAATATACCCAAAAGTGGATTACACATCACAATAATCAGAGTCAAAGTGTCCCACAATATCAATGAATTAGATTGTCTATAGGTGGGTGTGAAGTTTTTCATCCTCTATAGATATTTCCTTACCTTTTTGGATGCTTTCTAATGGCCATATTTGCAAATTCATCAAACTTTTCATTATTGAAACATAAATTACTAACAAAAATATGAAAATAATGTCGAACACTTTCATTGGTTTCACCATTATCAAGAAACCTTACATTTCCTATTTCTATTATCCTTTGTGTAAAAAAAAAAAAAAAAGTAAAATTGATATCCCTTGGACCATTCAAGATATCTAATAAAATATGTCATAATCATCTATGTCATAAAATAGATAAATTTTTTATTCAAATAGAACCGCTTTACACTAATACTACTACTCACATGTAAATGATGATTGTGCTTAAGAATGATTGATTTTTTAACAGATATAAACCATGATTAAAAAAAATCATAACCATATAAAACCAAATATTTATATATAGAAAACTTATTTTCTTCAATCAAAACAAAAATTCCATTATTATCTAGCGTAGAAAATTAAACTTTGTCTAATAGAAGACACATAAATAATATCTTTTAGTTACAAGACAAAATTAATTTCTAGGACTGGAGTAGACTATAAGTTGCTACATATATTTAATTTTAGCTCCAGCTCCATTTCTTACATAGATTTTTTTATACTTGGTCTCCTATTTTATCAAAAATCCCTACATAAAGTTAATTGCATGAGTAGTGACCCCTTGATTTATCAATTAGGAATTGGATGCTATATCTACTAAGTTACTCTTAAGACAGACCAAAGCTTAGGAATACTTTTTTTTCATCCATTTGAGAATTTTTTTTATATAAATTATCCATTTTTAAGGATGTTAAAGCACCTAACATCTTTCTTTTCACCACCATTTTAAATTTCTTGGAATTTGCATTTTTTATTACTTTAAGTTCTAAAAACTCACCACTAGTCTTGTTGTTAGTAGTTATCATAACACTTCTAGTGGATTGAGACATTCCTCTTCATGGGTGTACAAAGAAATTAAAATGTTCAAGTCCAACGCCACTTTTTGGGCATTGTTAGTCAACCTAAAGTCACCAATTAACCTAGTGGGTAACAAGTTAAGGATCATAGAAATAAGATAATCTTCCCTTACATCAAGATCCAATGATCACAAACAATCCTTTAACTTTGGTACTTGATGATTATGAATTTTCTAAGATAGTACAAATCACACATTTTTAGGGTGAACAAACTTATCATTGATTGTCTTTATGTAATCTCTAACAGTTTCATGATTGGAAATACTGCCACATATTGATTCAAAAATTGATCATTTAATGATTTTAAGATTCTTTCAATTTGATCTTTCCTATCTCTCAAGTTGACTACCATCAGTATGTTGTATCGATTTATCTTCCCTTACAACTAAGTAAAGATTCATTCAACCTAAGATAGTTTCCACATCATCTTTCCATTTAAAAAGCTTGATTCATTCAATTGTATAATATTATTCAATTGCATTGAAATTCCAAATGCATTAAGATCTGCATTAACAACTTATACTTTATCTATGATGCATAAACCAAATAATATTAACTCATAAATCTGAATATAATTAAATTTTAATTCACAATAATAAAGAACCTAATAAACCATTATAATATATCATTCAAGATAGTATCACAATGTGAAAATCAATTACCCTATCTCATGCATCATGTACAATTGTAAAGAACCTAATGTATTATTGTAATATATCATTGGAATAAAATTACAATGCGCAAATCAATTATCTTGTCTCATGCATGATATATAATAAGCTAGTAGTTTCCTTGCACCAAATAGCTGATTGCAAAATCAAGTTTATTATATACAAGGGCATCATTGTTTTGTATAAAAATAATAAAGAAAATAATATCAAACATTAAACTGTTACTTATATGTAAGGTCCTCTTTGAAGTGAATATTGTGACTTTTGTGACTTTAAAGACAAATATTAGTATATGATAAAAGAGAAAATTGCATGTTGTCTAATTTTGGAAGTATATTAAAACATATAAAAATGTATAATCCATGCTCAAACCATAAGTATACAATTATATACAATAAATCCATATTAATTATAACTACAACAACGTACTATAATCAAATCAATCATAATTCATCGAAAGTATAACCATTTAAGAAATTTGATAATGTAACACAACAAGATCAAAGTTATAAAGAATTTATGATTATATCAAGGAACCGTGGCTCTGATGCCACACGTAGGAAAGTGAAAAACTAAGTCCATAGAATCATTAGTATAAGATAATGATATAAATATAAATAAATGAGATGGATGAAAATGTTCTTAATGAAACTTCAAAAATCCATTGAAATAATCTTGTCATACCTATAGCTATGACATTTTAGGAATATAATCTTCTAAACTTTGGAATACAACACTTCAAAATAGTCTTACTTGGAAAAGTCTTCTACTCTCTTATACCAAATCTTAAAATCTTGGTGAACGATTCAAACATACTTAATGAGAGCAATGACCCCTTTATAGGCAAACTTTGGTCATATCTAGGGGGGAAGCTAGGATTTTCTAGTAGGGGGGACAAGCAAGTTAAAAATTAAGTTAAAAAATGTGTAAATATACCAATGTGTATATCATTTACTCAAAGAAATAATTCTCATTAAAAATTTATTTACAATTAATTGTGTATAAATTATATAGAAAAAATAATTACCCACTAAAAATCCATATACAATTATAGTGCCAATTGTCCGTGACGAGACCTCATGTTCTAAAAGTGTCGGAGGATTTATTAAAAACAGTTTTCTCAATATAAGTGATTAAACAATCATTCATCCAATCACTTCCCACATATACCCTTAACTCAATAGGATTAATAAATGGGTTGCATTCGGGTTGACCATATAATCATATACCCTCAACACGACACCTAACCCACCAAGACAAATTGTCATGCCTACTTCTGCGTCCCGCACAAGGTATCCGTCTTCATCCATGCGTTTGAATAATCTCGAGTTTGAATGGATTGATATCATGTTAGTACCAACTGGTGCATATCACGCCGGTACCAATCACTGGGTGACATGATGCTTGACAAAGGGTGTATTGATTGAGTTCACATCATCTCCAGTTTGACTAGACAAATACCATACCAGTCTCTACTTAGGATTTAACCAATGCCTAACAAAGGGTATATTATAATAAATACTACTTATTTACTATGCATTTACCATAATAATTTCCTCCTTTGACCCATATGTATTAACCTAAACACCTTTGTTAGACCATATTTCATGTACTAATTGGTAGTGGTGTGATATCTGTCCATTCATACTAGAGATTATTCAAAATCATATTGACCGAAAGATATGGGTTATTAGCGGGTATTACTGTAAATGCACAATAAATATGTACATGTGCATTTATTAATACACCCTTTGTCAAATAATGTCACTTCCTTGGTAGAAACAAACACGTTACTTGTCCATTCAAATTGAAGATGATGTGAACCCTTCATTCATCGTCTTGTAATAGAAAGTTTCCATTTGAAAATCTTATTTTAGATCTTTCTTTTTTTCCTTCTCGTATTAAAATCTAACAATAATGTTTTTCTATGATTGTTCATAAGACCGATCAACATTCTAATATCTTATCAGAGTGCTATCACATTTAGATTTCTAATTCTCATTGGTCTTTAATTAGTTTTTTGTGTCTGATTTGATAAGGTCTACCATGGATTTAAGTTGCATTTCTGTGTTAGATAAGGGATGCAACTAGACTTCTATTAATGAAAAGAAGGAAGCATATGTTCTATCCAAGATTTTGGTGTCCAAGACTATGGGGACGACATGTGGAAGAAAATGGGTAGGAATTTGGTGGGTTAGAATAAATTTCAAATTCCCACATATTTTCTCCACGTTTCATCTCCACGTATGGTCCTGGACGACCAATCCTAGATAAAACATAAATACAGACAAACATTCTTCATAAAAAAGAAGCAAAAACAAAAAGAAAAGAAAAAGAAGAGATTGTAACTACATGATTGGGAAAAACCTTGGTTTAGAAAAGAGAAAAAATATATTTTATTTATAACATTGAAAGCAAGGACAAAGAAGAATGATTATTTGTGTTGACACAGACTTTGTAGGCATGTCATTGATTGACACATGATGTGTTTTTTTTAATTTAGTGTCTGTTTTTTTACAACTTGTTCAATTGAATACTTTTTTAGACGATTTTACCTCCAACACAACATGTATCAGCTTATAATTCATCATAGACACCATAGAGACTTTTTCATCACAGAACATTTATTGGGTGTTTTATTATTATTATTAAAAAGCTTCAATCTTTTTTGTTTTGTAATAATTTCATTTGTTGATACTTTTCCTCTCTTATACTAAATAAAGATAGAAAAAAAATTCAATATACAACTATAGGTCATCGTGAACTTCTCTAACCACTTGAGTAATTTGGTTAACATGGTCTTTCAAACTGGCCAAATTTGTTGTTCTAGCCTATCACGTGTTTTTTGTGCTGACACAGACCTATGTAAGCGTGCTATAAATTGACAAATAAAGTGTTTTTGAATTTGGTCTCTTTTTTTATACCTGAAAACTTTTTTTAACCCCCAACACAACATGTGTCGGCTTATAATTCACCGTTAACACTACAAATACTTTGTCATCACAAAACATTTTCTTCATTTTTTCTAATTTCAGGGGGGAAGGGCAATTGCCCCCATGCCCCTATGCTTTGTCCTCATAGAACATGTTCTTCATTTATTTATTTCTTTTGTTGGAATTTGAAGGGGAGCAATTGCCCCTATCTTCATCAATGACCACATGAAAAATCTTTTCATCAATAATGTAGAGAACATCAAAAGTCATTCCATCAATGGTCTTTCATCAATGGCCTTCGGAACGCCAAAGATCTCACTAATAACCTTTAAAACATCAATATTCTTGTTATCAATGGTCTAGAGAACTTGTGAACTTTCTCTAAAGAATTCATAAAAAAAACACTTTCTTTAGAGAACCACATTATACTAACATATTTATCACAATTTAATGGATATTACTTAATGCTCAATAATCCTTTAAATTTAATTTATATATATTATGATCAATTGATCACAATTTCTTACCGGTAAGGATGAAAAACTTAATATTTAAATCCCGTTGTATTGTCACATCCTTTTAGAGTTTAAACAATTAGACGTATTACTCCTCTTTGCCATTGCATTTGCAATTGACAAATTGACTAGTTATAATACTTTATTCGTTAAACATGCATCTCCACACGACAAATAACCCTTATAAATAAGTTAGCACTCGAAATTGTGAATGTGCAACCCTCCTTCATAGTTTAGGCCCTGAGATTGTAACAAAGAACACTTCCCAGGCAAATACAAGGTTTGGAAATCATCGTCACCACCACCATTATGAAAGCACATGCTCAAACTACATACCAGGTTGCCATCTTTCCCAAAGATGGTTAAGCATGTCCATCCAGCGAAAGATGCAGGGATGCTTCAACCTCAAGGTTTAAGTTTCAACTCCCATATCAATTTATTAAGGTTTAGGTTGTAGTAGGTGGAGTTGTTGTCATATTCTACTATGAGGAGAAAGGAAACCAACTTATATTAAGAAGTGTAATTTTCTATTGGAGAACTGTTTACCCCACTTTCTCAAATTCAATCCATAGAGAAGGTATGGGAATGACAGTTAAGAAAAAATGAATGGTTACCCAACTTCTAAAAACCAAATTGCATATAGGTTAGTTCCATGATCACCCAGAACTACTAGATCGAGGTAGTGGCCATGAAGCCAAAATATGGATAACTACCCATAACCGCTCAGAGGTAGTGGCCATCATTACTACAAAAGGTTTTTTTCCAACATTTTTAAAACGCTGTCTATAGTATAATTTTTTCAGCATTTATAAAATGTTGTCTATAGTATACTTTTCTAGCAGTTTTAAAACGCTGTCTATAGTATACTTTGAACAACATTTTATAAACGCTGTCTAAATAAACATTTTCCATCATTTTTAAAATGCTATCCAAAGTGCACTATAGGCAACTTTTAAGAAACACTGGAAAAATTATACTTTAGATAGCGTTTTAAAAACGCTAGAAAATATTTTTTTAAACAACGTTTTAAAAATGCTGGCAAAAGGTTTTTTTATATATTTGTAAACCGGTATACCTGTAACCAGTAATTAAAACATTTGCCTAATTATAGAGATAACATAAAACACTTGCACTCAAACAAATAAATATATTTTTTTTTTGATAACCTTCTAAAGAATGCATTATCCTCTTTCTCTCATTCTTTGAAGAAAATAAAGAATGATAGAAAGAGGAGAATGAATTCTTTGAAAGATTTCCAAATGCCAATTTAATCACTAGAGTTTTATTATTTTTTTTTGGAATCCCTAATACAGGGTTAGAATTGAAAACATACTTCTAAAAGAATAGAATAAAATAAAGGTAGTTGCTATTTGATACCCCATTTTCCAACACTAAAGATTCATATATATATTTTTAACAGCATAAGTCTTAAAACAAAACTAATAAAAAGACACCTTATATTCCCTTGTTTGGCATCTCTTTTCTTCTTTCTATAGTTAACCCCTTTTCAAAGAGTCTTGATATTAGGTGTATTATGGGGTATGCTCGATACCCAAACATGATAAATCTCCATCAACAACATAAAAATGCCGACAATGAAATATAAACCCGATAAAAAGTTTATATTATTGTGTTAGAGGCTATCTCCACAATCATAGTATTAATATCATCATCACCAATAAAGTTAACAAATGATCAAGTGAGGACCTTATACAAGATTTTATTTGAGGCCTTTGGTAATTTACAAGCATAAAAAGTTAAGAACATTTTATATTCATATTAGCAGGAAAAAACAATTAAAAAATATTTTTTTGGTTACAGGTTAACTTGTAACCTGTTATTATTATTTTTTGTTATTTTTTTTTTCATTTTTTGGTGTTCATACTATAGTATCTATGGTGTGACTAGTGATAAGCAAGAAATCCATATGTCATTTTTGCCGACATTTTGGCAACATAATAGCTGTAATATGGACCCCTGCGGATAGAAAGTGATCCTCATATCACTTTATTTGATAACTTAATAATCCATAATCATTAAAAGAAGCACTTCTAATATTATTCACATCCATAACATCATCGTTGTCCAACCGACAGCTCCGTCTCCAAACTACAACATATTCACATTACATCCACCGCAAACAAATATATTATCAAGTTTACAAATCATCAATATAAGTGATCCACAACTAATCTTGTGAAAATTACTTGGTAGTAGTCCAACAAGGGATTTTGAGTCATCCCACCAAGCTATAAAAACACACAAAAAAAAAATATTTTGATATAAGAAAACAAATCTTGATGGAAGATGTGTAAACGTATACAAGAAAAATAGTAAAATTCACAATCAAGTATAACTATAGTAGCTCACTTTGACATTGATCTCCAGGAGAACATTTGTCAAGTATTGATCATTGACTATTTGAGGTGCAATGCACTGAGTTACAATTCCATTCAAGAAAGATT
>JAOXJP010225986.1:0-11572 GCA_025762735.1 Platanus orientalis | reverse complement strand
GCCTTAGAAAAGCCCGTATCCTCCCTTTCCCCTGGAAAGGAGGCAGGCGCCCAACCCCGCCTGTGAAAAACCCTAAGTCGGTGACGACTCCAAACAAAACCCCGTAGTGGGTCGCGGATCCCTTTCCTCGATGTCCACATACTCGTATAAGTTTTAAATTTCTAATTCCTTAGCTCTTCTTTGGTATTTCCCATCAATAACCAATCCCTTCATCCACTATATATATTTTTTCTTCTGGTCATGCATCATGGATTTGTAGTTTTGATTGCTACTTGAGTCATTTTTATGTTGCATTTCTACTATACTTGCATATCTTTATTTATAGACTTAAAAATTATCACATTAAGGTTTATGTTATTCTTCTTGCTTCTATGCAAAATTGTTAAATGAGGTTACAATTGATTTCAATTGTTATTTGATAGTATTTCTAAAATTGTATTGAGTTTTTATATAGAATAATTGTTTGAGTCTTGACTCGTGAGAATTTTGCATGATCATAATAAAAAATACTCATATTTATCATAGAAATTGGCAATACTTGATCCAACATACTTTCTATAATTTTTAAATATATTTTTATATTTTATAAAAATAAAAATAAAAAGTGACATGATTCCCCAAGTTGACCTTACTCCTGCGCTATCTGAGTTGAGTAAAAGATCCGAGTTGGTGAACCTTGCTACCACAAAGGTAGAATATATTACAACTACAGAAGCTTGTAAAGAAATGTTGTGGATGAAGAGGTTCTTTCAAGAACCTGATTTAATAATACAAAAGAAAAAATATATGGTTCACTGTGATAGTCAAAGCGCCATCCACCTTAGTAAAAATCCAAATTTTCACTCCAAGTCTAAACACATTGATGTGTGGTACCATTGGATTCGAGACACTTTAGAAAACAAGTTGTTGCCGCTTGAGAAGATCCATATTGACAGAAATGGCTCAGATATGATGATGAAGGCCCTATCCAAAGAAAAACATTAGTTTTGTAGAGATATTGCAGGTTTGGGTATGATGGATCCCTTTTCGAGAGAGAGATTGTTGGGTTCCCTCCCATGAGTGGGACCCACCACTCCTTTTATAGAGTAGTCAACGATTGGGACAACCAAGAGTCTTTAGACCATTTATGAAATGGTTTGTTAAGTGAGCATTAAATGCTCTTGTCCTTTTCAAGGGAGAGTAGAGAAGGGGTTTTCGTTCATTGGGCTCTCTTAGGTCTTTTGCTTTTGGAAAAGAAGCATCTCCTACACAACACACCAATTGTATAACACCTAAGTGAAAAAGCTTCTATTTTTGGAGATTTCTTTTGGGAGTAATTTCTCTCCATTAGAGAGAAAAAAAGGGGGCAGCAAGTTTCCCTCTTAAATAAGATTTTGGTTAGTGCATCATCTCCTTGTTGGAGGTAAAGGTTTTGTTGTTCTCTAAATCCCTTTGTATATCCATCTCTTTAGATGATGATTATCATGTTGTTGTTTGATGTTGGAATCCTCTAATTTGATTAAAGAAGACTTGTAACCCATATATTTTGCAAATAATGAAAGATTTTTCTTGACTAGTATCCCGTGGTTTTTCTCTTCACACCAAAGGGTTTTCAACGTTAAAAATATTGGTGTTGTGATGTGTTTTGTGCTTGTTATTACTTCTTGTTTACTTTACTTGTTATTTTCTTGTTAGCCTTTGATTTGCACATAGAAATGGAAAGATGTGTTGTTTCCTAACAAAGCACACATCTCTAGCAAGATAAGTAAGCCTTAAAGGAATGATTGGTAATTCAAGCCTCTAAGCTCTGAAGAATGCCAACCAAATTTATACGCATAAGTATCCTATAGAAATGCTATAACTTTATATAAATAAAACCTAATACATTTAAAAACTAACCTCTTACATGGACCATACTTGATCAGCCATGATCATTTAATTTCTTTTTGATGATCGTGGATGGCTCTTGCATTAGTAGAGTTGTTGAGTCGGTGGTTTTTCCTTATCTATTATTATTGTAGATAAAGATTCTAGTTGTTTGTTGATGCACAAATAAGGGTATACATAGAAAAAGGAGTGAACAGAAAAATTGTAAAAAGTATTTACAAGTGGTCAATGTCCCACCCAAGGGTTCACCTTTTTTTTCTTTGTTTTACATATGTATGCATTTGAATCTAGTACTGTAACAATTGGTATAAAAGCCAATTCTACAAGTACATGACAATTCAAAATCAATACAATCATAAATCGACATTGAAGACAATGGATGAGGAATTGAAAGGAACTTTACCATCAAGTTAAAGTCGCTAACAGATAAGGTGGTGACAATGGAGAGAAAAAAGGACAAAAACAATGCCTGACATCAATGATAAGTTGAGCCGGTTATTGAAAGACAAGGCCTCAATTGCTAATTTTCTAGTGGTGAAAACTCTACAGTTGCAATTAATGAACCCAACAAAATTGCCCAGGATTGTCGAGGATCACCCTTTGGTGTCCCAGACCCAAATTTGGGAGATTCAGGAGGGTAGACTCGCCATCTCAAAATCAAGCTTCCATGTGGCCAAGATCCCTTTGGTTGAGTGTTTCGAGCTGAATAATATAACTAGTATGTGGACCATGTGGTGAAGCTGCATGGAATTTTAATGGGGACATCATGCCACATGGCAGTCCTAGATATCATTAGCGTAGGAGGAAGGGTCCCTTGATCCTTTGGACCAAGTAGAACGCTTAGAGAGGACCGCATGTCACGCTGGAGCTGATTTAGAGACTTTTAAAGTCATATTTTATTTGGGGAGACGTGGGACCCACTTCCTTGGTTTGATGGGATCCATGCAAGAAGACACATGAGAGAACATGTGCTTGGCATCAAGAGAAGTCTTTAAATTGTTGAATTTTAGTGATTTATACTTTTATTTAATAGTTTATGAAATATTAGAGGTTGGGACATGGTAGGAATTTCAATTTTTGTTTTCGGGCTAAGTTGCCAACATGTGTTTGAACTTAGAAGCCAATTTAATGGCTGGTCAACTACTATAGAAAGACCCATGTTTGGCCTTAGTTTTCATTTTATGTTTGCTTTCTATTTTTTTGAATTTAAGTTGATGCAAAGGGAGGAAACCCTGAGGGATCGTGGGTTGTAATAAAGAGACCCAATCCCATGTTTTTTCTTAATAAAATTTATGAAAGTTTGTTGTTGCTCTTGCTCCACACAATTGGTGCTTCTCTTCAAGCTTCTTGGTGCCAAAGTTTGACCATAGGATGGTGATATTCAAGGGATTGTGAAGATAGGTGATTACCTCACTAATGCTCCATCTTTCTTCTCCTTCCTCTTTTTCTTTTTCTCCTCCGTTATTTGCTTGATTACTTGTTGTCATACACAGAAAAACCCCAAAACTCCATTATTTTTCCTTCATCCTAACCTCTCCAACCTTAAATCCATCTCCATACTGATGTAGAATAATAACCTTAAGATGGGGATGATTTCCTGCAGAGAATTTGGAGGAGGAAGAAAGAAAAAAAGAGTAAGAAAGAAGATGATACTTACTCATTGGACGTGAGAAGAGAGAGAAGATAAAGTTGGCTGGCAACCACCATCACACGATCAACACTTCACTTTAATTCCATATTCAATCAACTACCTTTTTTATTTAGTCGTGTGGTGCCTTAAATACACTTACATAATTTGGAATAAACTCAAATCCTAACTAAACTAAAACTCCTATTTTCTTAAAGTCATAATCTAAAGAAACTTTCTAAAAATAAAATACTTATAAAAGAAGAGTCCGAGCCCAAATATAATTTCTAAATTAACAAGATTTTCTTAACAAAAAAATCCTAAACTAGGATTGACGAGTTGGTTGAAATTAGGTTCTACAGAATCCTAGATAATTTCCAAAATCTAGAAATTTGTGAAGCAGTCGACCAGCTCATAAATGGGCCCACATTATTTGACTTGAAGACTCTATAATATTCCCAATTATGTAGCAGTTGACCAAAGGTGTTGGGCCCCATTAGGACTCTTTAAAAACTCCTAAAAACAGTCAATTTGTGAACTGTATGACAGCTCATGTGGGTCCCATGTTTGTTGACTTTGACAGTCCACAATAAGAGAAACATATAGCTATCATCCAACCCTATTACACTCTTAAATATTAAAATAAAACCCCTAAACTATTCTAAATTGCAAATAAGCCCTTGGCTCACATAGCCTTATTATAAATCACCCATAAGACACTAAATTCCTAACAAAATATCTCCTAAACATAAATTTAAAAAAAAAAAAAAAAAGCCTAAACAAATATCATGGAGGACTTTCCATGGTCCTCTAATGTCTTCTTGACAAAGTATGCTCCCGCATCACATACCCATCGCCCAACCCATCCTCACATCCCCTATTAATTTCAACCATTAAAACCCCTCTTCTTTGATAGTTCATCCCATTACCAACACACCCCAGGCCTACGGCCACTCCCCCTTATACTTCCACTTGAGTTTTTCTAGAAAAATCCCAAAACACATAACACTATAAGCCTGCAGCAACCTCCTAGCATCCTTTTCTCTGCAAACCCTAATCATAACCCATTCTCCTCCCTGTTTATATCCTTGCGGCAGACTTGGGAGTGGATATTTGACCAGATTGTTGTGTGAGAAGGATGATTTCCATTGTTGTGTGAGTTGCAGCCCTGTTATTGATCTGATGTATATGTTACTGTGAAGAACAAACCACACGATTAGCTGCTGGTCCAGACAATACTGCTGCTCTACTGCTGAAAAACCCACCCAATTGTGATAGTTGCTACTCAATTGATGACTGCCTACACTTACGAAGTGTTACTACCCAGTGATATTACAGAATGATTGTTTCCTCTTGAAGGGTTGCTTGTTGTGGACTGATTTTAGCAACATTACATATTGTGATTTAGCATTCTAATGCTTGCTGCCAGCTCTAATACAGGTATTACCAGTCCATATATCTACTTGTCTTCCTTGCACTTGCTGTCCATTCTATACTACCCTGTTACTAGTATGAGAATTCATATATATATATCCCCATACTATGCATGCTGAATCATTCCCCTGCTCACCCTTTTACCTACTGTTTGAAGTCCTAATAAGCACTCCTTATAACCTGTCCTGAATTGTTTTTTAACCACTATAGCAAAACTCACACTCCCATACTCCCTTTTCATCATTACCCAAACCCTTTTTGCTTAGCTATCGAGATTGGGTTTTCAATTATGGTGTGTTGACTGATTTTTGGTTGTATTAGTAAGCTATAGTATATGCATTACATCTGATTACTATTTTATTCTTTATTTGGTTCACTATTTGAGGTTTTGAGTCGCATCATTACTTGATTCCTGATCTGTTCCTTAATTGTATGAGATTATGGGGGTAAAAATCTTGTTTATTCATCTTTATTGCTGTTGGTAATTGCAAGAGTCTCTAAATGCATTAATTTCTCATGCATGTTGCATCACATCCCCTTGTCAACTATCAGTAGCAGGGATCCTGCATTTGCAAGCAATTTCTAGCGTGATTGCAGAAGTTACAAGGCACCAACTGCATATGAGCACAACCTTCCATCCTCAAACAGATAGCCAAACTGAGGTATTCAACAGCTTCCTTGAAACATATCTCAGATCTTTTGTAGGTGATCAACCAAAACATCGGCTCCGTTGGTTACCAAGGGTTGAAAAGTGGTACAACACCACATATCATGAAGCAATTAAGTATTCCCCAGAGGAAGTTGTGTATGAACAAAGTCCTCCAATCATGACAACATGTGTCAAGCTCCAAGAACGTGCATTTAGTTGATGAAGAGCTACATGATTTAAGAATGATTTATATGATTATTGAAGAGATTTTAAGAATGATTTATATGGGTATTGAAGATAGAGATTTAGGAGTTTATTGATGCATATATAAGGGTGTAGGAAAAGGAATGAACAGAGAATTAGTAAAGCATTGTCAGGTTGACGATCTACCATATCAGATGCACAGTAATTCAATCCTTAAACAGAAAAAAAATATAATCAAGACAAAATCAAACTTAGAATTCAAGAGAAACTAAAGCTATGAAGAGGAAGATAAAAGTAAATAGAAACAAAATACCTCATATGCTGCAAGAATTTGAACAAATCGTTGGGAGGCGTTGGGATCGGCGTCAGGGCTAACGAGGTCTGGATGGCTTTCTTTGGCCAATCTACGGAAAGAAGCCTTGATTTCCACGAAGGAACTGGTTTCCGAAACCCCTAAGACGTCGTATGCGTTCTTTCCGGCGAATTCAGTCGGAGTGGAGGCTGTGCTACTGAACCACCGTCTGCTACTATCCACCAAGAAGCGGTCATAGCTTTTATGGTTTTTGCTATTAACTTGTGAGAAAATGGAAAGAGTCGGGTGGCAGCAGATTCCGAAAAATCTGATTTCTCCGGCACGGAACGCCATTTTGATTTCGGGAAATCGGTGATCACTGAACGATTTTTGGGGAGGGGAAGCGCTGTCAGGGTATATTTCTCATCTTTTAATGTGGGGCCAGTTTCAAAGGAGGGTCCAGACGTAGGGAGACTTTTCTTAACCGCCAGATTGAGATATATGTCTTTACAAGTCAGTTCGGGGATGATTCTAACTGGCGGCAACGTAAAAGGCGACTTCAGTGAACCTTCGTTTAATCAAATCCTAACCCGGGGGGATGCTCTGTCCGGGACACCAGGGGACGTCATATAGTATATAGATATTCCATTTTTAAAAAATGCTATCACTCACCCATTTTATGGGAGCTTCTATTTACCCACACAAATTCCTAAGCCCATCAGACTTAAATTTTTTTTTGTTTTTATTTTTGTTTTTCCTTTTATACCTCTTCCCAACCCCCCCTCTTACCTAAAATACCCATCCCCTCCCTCTCTCTCAAACCCCACCCCTCTTTCTTCAATGTTGACGGCAGTGGCGGCCCCTCCAGTGATAACCTGAGGTAAGGGGTTTTTTTTTTTTTTTTTAATCATATTTTTTTTTTAACGTGTTCAGAGTGGTGTTGCCGAGCAAAACAACCCCTGTTCGGACAAACCAGCTGAGTAGGGCTTGCCCCGCTTGGACAGCCCAGTCGAGCGCAGGTTTTTTTTAAAACTGTTTTTTTTTTTTTTTTAAATGTGTTAGGAGTGGTGTTGCTGAGCAAGGCAACCCCTGCTCGAACAGCCCAGCTGAGTAGAGGTTGTCTTGCTCAACAACACTAATCATAACAGGAATATATGGAGAGGGAGAGGGGGGTGTGGGAGAGAGGGAGAGAAAAAGAGGAAGAGGGAGAAGGAGAAAGAGAGAGGGGACTGTGGGAGAGGAATGGAGAGAGATAGAGGAAGAGGGAGAAAGTAGGAAGGGGTACCGGAGGGGGCGCTGCAACCGCCGAAGGGGGCATATTCATTGGTGCGGAGTGGAGGTGTGGGAGGGAGGGGTATTTTGGGTAGGAGAGGGATTAGGGGAGGGGTACAAAGGGAAAAAATGAGGGTAAGGGGAGGTTAGAAATTTTTGAGGTGCGACTAACAACCCCATATTTTATTCCTTATGACGTCCCTTATTGTCCTGTATAGAACATCCTTTCCCAGTCTTTTATTTGATTTTCGAAATAATTTTTACATGAACCTAGCCCTTGGTACATCCAGGACAGAACATTAGTCTCTTTTCATTTCGCCATTTTTTATGAAATTAGAAAGGGAGCATTAATTGGGTTTGCAACCAAGACTTGTAAGGAAATCGTTGGATTGGACTATTTAAAAGTCAATATTTTTAGGCTGCATTTGACACCATATATAATGTAATCATTTCATTTGTGTTTTTCAAAGCTTTTATAGCCATGGGATGGTTTGTAGTGAACTCATTTAGATTTGCACTGATTTGTGCTTGATAACATAAGTCATTTCATTTTATAGCAAAACATAAGATGACTTCATTTCTAAATAGTTAACAAATCAATATAAATTTGAATGAGTTCATTATGAACCATCACCCCATGGCTACAAATGTTTTGAGAAACTCAAATGAAATGATTATATTACATGTGGTTTCCAAACAAGCTATTAGAAAATTATAAGAATAGCAATGAAAAACTCTCTCTCCCTCAATTTGGGGTAAAGAGCAAAAGCTCATTGAATTCATTCAAAACATGATGATAACTTATTATAAGATTCTAAATCAAGTATTACAAGATTTCCCATGCTCGCAAAATTGTCACAAGGCAATCTGTGAATACACATGCCCCAACCCCCCCCCCCCAATAAAAAAAAAGGGGTGTATGGTCACTTTTGGAGGGCTCACGTCCAAAGTGATCAAGTTGATTCCTTACTATTGTAATGTTAGGATTTTGTTGAGCTTCCTTGTAGAAAGCAAGTGGTAGGTTGAAAAATAGATTTACAAGGTGAAATACAAGATAGATGATTTATTGAAAGATACAAGACACGTGTGGTTGCCAAAGGGTACATGTAAGAGTATGAAGTGAAAACTAAGACAATGATGGTTTGATGGAACAACCAGCATCAAGGATTGTGTCCATTTCCCTTAAAAACGCTAACCTTTGCTGGTATCAGGGAGGTGGACACATTAACAATGAAAAGTGATTTACACTTTTTGGGAGGGGGAGGAGGGTGCTTCTCACTTTTGAGCGCTGATGTGACCACCCCTGACGCCCAGTAAAGGCTAGTGGTTCTTAAGTGAGGTAGACATAATCATTTGTGGTAATGGAAAAGCCTAATCGAAGCCTCTGTGGAATCCATGTGGAAGAGGAACAAGTTAGTTTTTGCAAACAACTTGATGTATTATCTTCCTTTAACCATTTGAGTGAAATGCAAGCCATGGTGTTGAAACACAAAACGTGTTCAAATGGAAAAGTTCATTCCATTTGCTAGTCAGAAATCATTGTGAATGAGTCCCAAAATAGTTCATTCCCCCAATATGAATGGTTTCTGCGAATGGGCACTAAAACCTCATTTGCGACCATTGAAACTCACAAATGAGATGATCCCATTCTTGTACCTCAAAACCAGAAATTCAAAATCAACTTTAACTTCTTTAATGGTAGTTGTTTTTCATGACCGCGACACCCATACATCCTTTAAGCACCCAGGAGATTAAAGGATGTGTAATTTTACATAGAAAATACACCAATGTGTACCAAAAAAAGGCGAGATACATTCTCACTTCAACATGAATTCCAATAATAAGGAAGAATTTGTCTTTAACATTGACTCAGTTGCAACTCATTTTTACATCTATATATAACTTTAAAAATGATGAAATTGCAATTCTTTGACTCTCCACAACTCATGGCATACTTGCAAATTTGTGCTCTCCAAATCTGGGTAAGTTCTATATCTTATCCATCTTCTTCAAATTCTATAAACCGGTAAATTTCTCTATTCTAAAGAAGACAACAAATTCGTATACCTGTACTTATCCTTTCAAGGAAGACAATATAAAAGTTTGATGTTAAAGAAAGTCATGGCTATGTAAGATTTAGAGTTTACTTTATATTTGAAAGACAAAGTTTTTAAGTTATATTTATATTAATAAAGATTAAAGTGTTCATCTTTTTCTCTATTTTCTTTCTTACGTTATGCAACTTTCATATTTTACAAGTTGAATAATTAGGGATAATTAGAGGTTTATTGTGCTAAATGATAGTAATTAACAAATAATTTCCAAAGATTTGAAGTATTAGTTTCCCCAATAAAATAATAAACCAGCCTCAAAATGGTTGGGTAATTTATACAAATTGAATTTTGAAACATACACACGAAATTCAAAGTTACAAATGCATTGAACCCATTATCTCCATCTACGAGATCACCCCAAGGATGTCATTCGGCATGGGGGGTCACGGATCAACCTTAGAACCCCGTTCAATAAATAAAACGCATTAGTTGTCCACTTTTAGTTTGGGTAGTGAGAAGTACAATCACCCATTTTTTAAAGGATAATAATTGTCTATGATCAAAAAGTGACTATGACGTTATTTAACCATGTCATAAACTAGCACTTGATGTGTTTTTGAATTTGGTGCCTCTTTTTAGGTACCTATTTTTTGAACTAAACATTTGTTTGATGATTTTAAGCCTAGATGCACCACATGTCAGCTTATAGCGTGATCACAAAGGGTCATAAACACTTCTTAGTCATATAACATTAATTCTTAAGTATAAAGAGTTGGACGGAAAATGGGAGAAAGCTCTTTGTTCCCAATTTTCCTCCCAAAAGTTTTATGGGTTGGGTTAACAGGTAATGCCAAACCATTCGAGAAAGAAGCTGGGTGTGTAATCTGTACTCATTATGAAATTGATCAATGTTGTAATGCACGAACCCAAATCATTCTACACCTTCAAGCATATGGGAGCCTTTCATCGCCATTTCCCACTGGCCATCTTACTAATAAGGGTACACCCTTGTTTGCAGTCCCCTTCTCCTCAATACGAATCTTGCAAGGTCCTTCATAGAAAAATGTAAATGCTCGGATCCCCACATGAATACGTCTACAACGGAGCTAATGGTCCTAAGAGCTTCGTTTTTCAAACCCTAACTTTTCTACAAATAGAAGAAACGGAACGGATCAGTTGTTAGACAATATTGAATTGAATCACCATTTTTCATAATGCCTTATTGTCCCGAAAATACAATAGATGAATCACCATTTTTCATAATGCCTTATTGTCCCGAAAATACAAGATATAAAAAATAATTTGAGTATTTCATTTCCAATTGGAATAAGCATATAGATCCAATCACATTTCAGCATGTACCCATTTTCATTTGGATAATAACCGTTCCTTGCAATTTATTTTTTATATCTTGATTATAAAATTGGAAAAACTCAATCTCTTTAAAATATGGCTTAAAAACTAGGCCTTGCAGATATTGTTTTAAAACTATTTAATTTGGGGGTGTATATGTGGGGGGCTGGGTTGGACCTTAGTATGCCTAAAGCAAGGCCATTTTTATATATCGGCTTGGGCCTGGCCTTAGCTAAAAACTCTCAAGAGTTAACGCTTGAGCACGGCCCAAATTAATTCTATTGATCGACCCTGTGCACAGCCTTATCTTTAATGGCAGGACTGTCCCATCCTCACCTTTTGTCTAATGTCCTCTTTGCATTCTAATCTTCTTTTTCAAAAAACATTTTTAATTTTAATTTTTTTAATGTTCAAGCTGTCTAACTCCTCAATTGGCATTTACCCGAAAGTAAACAATGAGGATTGGGAACGCTCCCCTTAACTAACGTTAACCACCACCCCTTGTCAGGAGTGGGCACATCAGTGCTGAAAAGTGATTTGTATCCCCCACCTAAAAAAAAAAAAAAGAAACGAAAGTGAATCACTTTTTGGCACTGATGTGTCCGTAGCGGTTCTTAGGGGAGCGCTCACAAACCTACCTCAAAAAAAATGGCAAGGTAAGAGCTTCACTTTACACTGCCAGAGATTTTGGTCAAAGTGGATAAAGATGAGGGGAAACGAAAACCCTAGTTAAAAAGAACAAAGAAAAAGAAGAGGAGTATGTACAATAGGTTTACTAGTTAGCCTAATGTCGAGAGAAATGCCCATTCAGGGGTGAATAC
>JAOXJP010225984.1:0-11573 GCA_025762735.1 Platanus orientalis | reverse complement strand
TCTCTCTCTCTCTCTCTCTCTCTCTCTCTCTCTCTCTCTCTCTCTCTCTCTCTCTCTCTCTCTCTCTCTCTAAATCTTCTTTTATTCCTCACAGAGGATATTACCGGTGTAGTAGTTCAAAGGGCTGCCCGGCGAGAAAACAGGTAGAGAGGAGCCGTGTGGATCCAACAATGCTTGTGGTAACGTATTCCTACGAGCATAACCACCCTTGGCCGGCGTCCAGAAACTCCACCACCGCCGCGGCCGCTGCTGTCCCCAAGGTACCGGAGGAAGAATCAGCGGTGGTTTTTGCAAAACAACCCGAAATAGAACAGGATGATAAGTTTGCCGACCTGGGAGAAGATACACTTATCACCGCCGGAGATTTTAGCTGGTTCCCCGACGTGGGATCCTCGTCGCCGACCTTACTAGACAGCCCAATTTGCGGAGGAAATGGTGTAGACGGTGACGTGGGAATGATCTTCCCGATGAGAGAAGAAGACGAGTCGTTGTTCGCCGACCTCGGTGAGCTGCCGGAGTTTTCGTTGGTTTTCCGGCGGGGGGTTTTGGAGCGAGACGAGGAGCGCCGGGGGTGCAGTTTAAGGGCGGCTACTTGGTGCGGGAGCACCGGATAAGAACATGCGCCACCAGTTTGTCTCAGCTCTCCCTGGGAAGCAAATATTATAATCGACGGAGTGCGTATCGTGCATCCTAAGAAACGAAAATTTTCATAGAAATTTTGTTTCTAGTGTTGGTTTTGGTGTCAAATAGTAAAATCAGGAATAAAAATAAGGGGGATTATTTTAATGGCAAGGATGCTCCGGAATCTGTCTTGGTCTCATTGTAGTTAGCATCATAGTCATCCATTTCAAACAGCTCGTAATCCTTGATAGACAACTTAAAACTCTTTTTTTTTTTTTTCTTTCTTTTTTTTTTAGGTGGTACAGACTTTACCCATTTTCAGCTTAATTGGTATACATCTTTGCCGGAAGAGGGTACCTGTCTTCTATATTACACAGAAAAATTCCACGTGGAAGCAAATAAGAAGGCCAAGTAATAACCTACTCATCACCCTGTTGAGTTGAAATGGGAGAACAAATGCTCTACTGCAGCTTAAACTGTGGTAAAGTGTGGCATGCATATGTAGTGCATTACATATCCAAAAATGAATTTTGATGAATGATTTTCACTTTTTTGTGGGTGATTCCACTTTTTTAGGGTACGTGTTATGTCACACTTTGCCATACTTTAAGCTGAAGTAAAGGGTTTGCTTTGGGTTTTTAGGAGGTCAAGGGATCGAATCCCCCTGCCAGCATTCTACAGTTTACTATTTTGTTTACCTTTTCCAAGTGTAATGCCATTCAATAATCTAATCAGTATCAACATTCACTGATTCACAAAATTTAAGAAGATAAATTTCTATTTGGATCCCTGAAGCAAGATAAGATTTTTTTTTTCTTTTTTCTTTTTTCTTTTCATTTTTGATAACTGAGGTACCCAAGCCTCTAAGAGCACCTGACTAATTCCTCAGGGCACATGGACAACCAACCTTCTCCATGCATCGGATATATTGGGTTTTTTTATGCTTGAGCAAATGGCCCCTAGGGAGTGTGTTTTGAACTCAGGGCCTCCACCACTTGAGGATCTGATGTTCTGTGTGTGTGTAGATCAAAAAGTACTTGTGGAATAGACTATTAAAAAAAGATGGATAAAGAAAAATCGATTTAATATGTAGAGAGAGAGAATAAGAAGAAGAACCCATTCAAATGTGAGGAGGAAGCAATGAAGGGGAAATAAGCTAGCATTTTCTTTTCTTAAAACTATCTTTTCCTTTAATTCTTATCCCATTGATTTTTCTTTTCAAATTTGAATTGACTGGTTCCACTTATTTTGTTTTCAATGCAAACCATGTGTCAAATTGGTGTGTCTCCTGCAGCTAGTTCCCTAACTCTAACATGTCATAACATGGTGGGAAAAGATTAAGGACAAGTAGTGCTGATCAGGTTTGAACCCGATACCTCTTCTCTAGAAAGGCAGTGCCGCAGCCGCCAGGTCATTGGGTTAGTGGCATATAAGAAAAGGCATTAATCTGAGAGTGGATTGTATCGGCTCTTCTTATCGTCTGCTCCTCTGCACCCTGTCAGGGGGAGGGCACATCAGCACTGACAAGTGATTTGCAGAGAGGAGCAGACAATAAGAGGAGCGGATACAATCCATTCTTCATTAATCTTGATTAATTCTCTTGAATCAAGAAAAGAGATAGCTTAGGGAGCAAGTACATGATTGAAGGTGGAAAACTAAACTACATATTAAGTGCACCAAAAACAAGAGCTACGAGATAGAATCAATTAAATATGACCTAATCTAATCTGTTGAGTATTGAGAGGGAAATTAGTCATTCTTTTCAATTTATTTTAAAAATGGGGTTGGTGAGACTTTCAGCCAAGGATATTGATTTTGATATTTTAAATCACATATTTACTAATTAATATTGAGGAAAATCTTGGTTCTAGGTCCGCACCTTTTTCAGGATATGTGTCTTATATACAGAAGATTGAGACCTGCCATTGAACAAGTCTGATCGGAGACATTAATAAGGCAAAAAATCTCCAAAAAGTAATCTAACAATCAGATAGTTTAAAATCATCTAATAAACCCATTTAATCATCAGTCTTAATCCATTATAAACAAGGGTGAGGATACCTAAGGATTAGATACGAACATCTTAGGTCAGTCAAGGTCAGTATGTCATAAGGGGCCAACACATCAGCACCAAAAAGTGAAAAGCATCCCCCAAAAAGTGTAAATCACTTTTTTGGCACTGATGTGTTGACCCCTGATGCCATACTGACCTAGGTCGCACAGCCGGGTTTATTGCATATAAGAATTATAAACCTGTTTGATTAACCAATTAGCAATACGATTCACTTCGGTCATCAATGAAGCAGTTTACAAATCATGGAACCCATGATTGTAAAATCTCCATTCTATTGCCTCTAAATCTTTTTCTTATGAGTAATCTTCTTTTGATCCCTACTTTGAAAACTAGTACTTAATATTTAGTAAGGTTGACAAATTGTTTTGTTATTGGTTTATGTGTTTGAAGGAATTTGTTAAATTTTATTTTATTTTTCGTTTTCTTTAAAGAGAAAAGACCTTATCAACCAAAGGAAATCAAACCTTGAAGAGCTTTATAGAAGATTTAACATTTTGACTTCTTCTAAGCAATGGGAGATTAAAATCATGAAAAGGATACTTAACTAGTTGTTAAAAAATATATATAATGAACATCTTATCTTTCTTTACTTTTTGTAAATCAGCATCTTATCTAAGGTGATCCATGAGTTCACTTTTTTGGGGGTACATGTGCGTTTCCCCATGTTACAAGAATTCCTGCGAGTAGAGGTAACACCTGTACCACAAGACACTGGGGGTGGGGCCCATACACTATCTACATGGGGCCCACCCCCTGTGTCTTGTGGTACAAGTGTTACACGGTAAAAGTGGTACATGGTATATGGTTCCGGTTCTACCTTGAGTTAGGCGGTAGGAGACTTCAGTGACTCTGCTTGAGAAACCCACATGTCACATGTGCTTACTAAGGACTATTTTTTTTTATTTTTCAGAATGCTTGCCAAGGACTTGGTAACATGCTTAGATAGAGAATTACGTCATCTTCCATCCGGTGCTTCTCTCTTGGCCTTATCCATTTCCCTCGGAGAAATAACACTAATTAAATAAGTGCTTCCATTTAAGAACAAAAGTAAACTCTTCATAACGATTTTTTTCTTTATTCTTTTCTTTGCCCTAATTAACAAACGTAACCATATTATACAAGTTTTAAAAAAATCGTTTTATTAGGGCCTGTTTGGCATTCACATGTAATGTAATCATTTCTTTTTGAATTCCCAAGGCATTTGTAACCAAAAAGTGATTGGAACTCATTCAAATTTATACTGATCTGTTAATTAAAATTAGAAAAGAAGTCATCTTAGGATTTTTATAAAGTTATATGTTATGAAGTATTTAAATCTGAATGAGTTCATTTTCAATCAACACCTTGTGGCTACAAATGCCTTGGAAAATTGAAGTAAAATGATTTCATTACAGGTGGCTGCCAAACACAGCCTTAGTGATTAAACTTCAGACTTGAACTCACATAGTGTATGGTTAGGGACTTTGAGGTGCCTACTTGGATCAAACCCAATTGATCCAACTCAATCTTACGCCTGGTTGAACCCACATTTTAAGATCTCCGGTTAGGCTTAGCTTGTAAATCCAAACCTAATGTGAGGTTGGGCCCACCAAAACCTCTCGTGATGGTTAAACTTCTGCTAAAGTTCTGTCCATTTCGATGGTCAACACATGGTGCAAAATCAATAGAAGTGAAAAAATGAAATTGGGGTTTTAAATTTTTTTTCACCACAGATCAACCATTGAAATAGGCAGAAGTTTAACAATCAGAAGAGAATCTAGGTTGGGTAAGACTTGGGTTTAGGCCTTTGTCAATATCACCTAACCCAAGCGTGGCATTTCCTTGTTGAGCCTGTCTCTACACTTCAAGTTGATTCTTGGGTTAATTTAGTCAAGTTAAGGTTTAGTTGTTCCCTTTTTAGCGTTGTACTTGGGTTGGCAACTAGGGTAGTGTCTGTCTAAGAAAACTGCCCAGTGGGGGAGATGCTCGTGCTAGCGTTTCCAAAGGAAGTGGCTGATCTTTTTATATAGGCAGAAGCGACAAGAAACTGCTCCTTTGAAGAAGTGCCAGCGGATGATTAGTTGAGACATGAGGAAAAAGAGAAAAAAAACAGAAGTGTTCAAACCCCGGGTTTGCAGCCATTGGACACGAGAACGTTGAACCCGGCTTAACTCCTATTGGTGCAGTAGATCATGATATGTTCGATGAATATTGGCCCCATGTCTGGAGGGAGTTAGCCCCTTTGAATGGAAGGAAGAGCCTGCACGTGTCTAATGTGAAACCAAATATTTGGCGGGGAGGATTTGGTGTGCCCCCTTAACGTCTCCCTAACGTCCCATCACATGAGGGGGAAATGGCTGGGGTTTGATGCAGCTGCTTAAAAACACCTAAGATCTGCCCTGCAACAAGGGCAGACACATCAGCGCGGGAAAAGTGATTTACACTTTTTGGCGGGTGATTATCATTTTTCAACACAGATGTGTCTACCCCTGATGCAGGGTGGATCTTAGGTGTTTTTTAAAGGGTCACACCAAATCTTCAACGAGTCGCAAAAAGTGATTTACACTTCTTTAGTGGGGGGTGTAAATCACTTTTTGATGTGATGTGTCCTTCCTTGCATACAGGGGATTTTAGGGGACATTTGGGTATGGAGACTGATGCAAGGAAGAAAAAGCCTAGGAAGAAGAGACTGGATCAATCCAACGATTTAGGTCTGTAAGAAAAAGACTCTAGAGAAGTGTCATATTGGTCTGGCGCTCTTAGTGGATTGATCTAAGCAGCTTGGATTGATCCGACGGTGAAAAATTAATGCGAACTAATTTAGAAAGTGGGTAAAAAGTGGGATTTCTCTTTTGCGTGACTTCTAGGTTCTACATAAGATCTTTATGGACATCTAGGGTTAAGAGATGAGGTTTGTGACTGAGAGGAAAGAGTTTCTTTAGGGTTTTTTCTTGTTGAATGGTTGTTTCCAAGTGAGAGAATTGTTTCTTCATCAGGTTGTGAGAGAAGAGATTAGAGAAAGGGTTTTATCTTAGGGTTTTGGGTTGTATCAGTTAAAGTGTGAGAGAAAGAGTTAACGAGAAAGCTTATAATCTTTAATTATAGTGAAATTATTTATGTGTGGCTCCATGGTTTTTTCTCAGTCTTGGGGTTTTCCATGTAAATCTTTGTATTGTGGTTTCTTTTGTGTTTGTTTGTTTATTCCATATTTATTATTGCATCCCAACAAACTCGCATCAAGAGGGTTACAATCATAATAAGTGGTATCAGAACCAAGTTTAGAAGGAAGCCAGGTTCCTTATTGAGAAGGAAAGAGGCAGTTCCAGATTCGCAGTTGTCAAATCATAAGTAGTTAAGGTTTGTGATTTGGAAGAATTCTTGATTCGAGTGGGAATAATGGGAGCAATAAGAGAATATTCCATAAGGTTCGCTATTAAAAAGTTCGATGGTAAGAATTTTGCATATTGGAATATATAGATAGAAGATGTATTCTATTAAAAAAATCTCTATCAGCCGCTTGGAGGAAAAACGAAGAAGCCTACGACGATGTTCGAATCTGATTGGGAGGTGCTTGACAAAAGAGCCTTAGGTATAGTCTGTCCCTTTCTATCATTGTTGATTGCTTATAATATTTTCAAGTAGAAAACCATGGAAGATCTCATGGCTGCCTTGTCTTGGATGTATGAGAAACCATCGACAACCAATAAGGTGTTTTTGATGAAATGGTTGTTCAACATGAAAATGGGTGAAGGTGGAGGGTAGCTAAATGTCTGAATGAGTTCAACATGGTTACTAACCAGTTATCTTTGGTCAGCATCAACTTTGACGACAAAATTAGGATGTTGATGTTGTTGTCATCTTTGCCAAAGAGTTGGAATTGTTTGGTGATGGCCTTGAGCAGTTCCTCTGCTTCAGGTACACTCAAGTTTGATGATGTGGTGAGTGTGTTACTCAGTGAGGAGATTCATAGGAAATCCTCAAGAGATTCATTGGTGAGTGGGAGTGCCTTAAACATTAATAGAAGATGAAGGTAGTCGGTGCGGGGATTTGGAAGTGCTAGATCCAAGTCCAGAGGAAAAGACATGGTACAATGTTTCTATTGCAGTAAATTTGGCCACATAAAAAGGGATTATCTAGATCGTGCTAATAGGAATAAGGATGATAGTCTCGGTGGTGGTGTTGCGATAATTACCGCCCCAAAGAAAGAGGAACAAGAGAAATATCTTAGAAATTCTCTCACAATCTTAAAAAGTATAGACATTATTTCTCAAAATGAATGGATATTAGATTCAGGTTGTCCTATTCACATATGCTCCAAGAGAGAAATTTTTTATGAGTTCCAAGAAAAGAAAATCGATTTTATGTCTCTTGGTGATGGGTCCAGGTGTGACGTCATGGGTGTTGGAAAAGTGAAGATCAATATATTTGATAGAGTGGTTAGTACTTTGTGTGGTGTGATGTATGTCTCAAAGATGCGGAGGCATCTAATATCATTAGACCGTTTGAACTCCAAGGGGTGCAGATATTCAGCTACAGGTGGAGCCATAAAAATCACACGTGACTGTTTGGTCCTGATGAAGGGAGATAGGTGCTAGGATGATTTATATTTTCTGAGTGGGAATATAGTAACTAGTATTCCTTTAATTTTGATGGGTAGCCAAAAATGGAGTGTACGAAATAACCAACGCTAGTGCAAGGTCTCTTTTACGGATGGAGTACAGAGAGGTGGTAAGGGTTTCCAAGTGGTAGACGATGGTAAGGGACGGATTGAGGTTCCTCTTTAGAGTTGACTCAGGTGCAACTACACATAGTTTGGTCATAATCAAGTCAGAGGGTGTAAGACCAAATTGACTTGATGGTGTATATAGCGGTAATTCATGAAGGCTAGTGGTTATTTATGGTATTTACAGATAAGGTATGTGACAATTGGTATCATAATAACAAGTGATATCAACTTGTGGTAGAGGTGCATTTCAAGCATATGGCGTAGTGTTCACAAAAAAGAGGACAAGTGCAAGTTATCTCCAAGGTGGATCCGAGATTGAGAGCCAAGGTGGAGTGAAAATGCACATGTCACATGGTTGTTGTCTTGACAAATATGCAAGGTAAGGTTCAACAAAAAATCTTTAAGGGGCTAGGATTAAAGCCAAGCTAGAAATTATTGAAGGTGTCTTTATGTCTAGTGGGAGGATACGAAAGAAATCAAGGCTAGGGCATGTTTGTAGACAAAGGAGAGTTGTAGAAGGTCATGGAAAGGTAGTGGTCTTGTCACACGGTTGAAAGTGAAAGTCATTATGGAAGACCATCAATCTCTAAGTGGGTGCTTATTTGGAATGGAGACTGATGCAAAGAAGAAGCCTTAGAAGAAGAGACCGGATTGATTTGACTCTTGGCGGATTAATCCAGTGATTTAGGTCTGTAGGAAAAAGACTCCAAAGAAATGTTTGATCGATCTAACGCTCTTAGTGGATCCATCCGAGCAACTTTGATTAATCCGATTTCAGCAAATCAATCCAAAGGTGGAAAATCAATGCGAACTAATTTAGAAGGTGCATAAAAGAGTGGGATTTTTCTTTTGCGTGACTTTTAGGTTCTATATAAGGTCTCTATGGACGTCTAGGGTTGAAAAAGGAGGTTTGGGACTGAGAGGAAAGAGTTTCTCTAAGGTTTTTTCTTGTTGAAGGATTGGTTTAAGGTAAGAGAACAATTTCTTCCTTAAGTTGTGAGAGAAGATGTTACAGAAAGGGTTTTATCTCAGGTTTTTAGGTTGTGTTAGTGTGAAAGAAAGAGTGAGCAAGAAAGCTTGTAATCTTTAATTGTAGTGAAATTGTTTCTGTGTGACTCTTTAGTTTTTCCCCGGTCTTGGGGTTTTTCACGTAAATATTTGTAGTGTGGCTTCTTGTGTGTTTACTTGTTTATTCCGTGTTTATTATTACATCCCAACAAACTCGCATCAAGAGTGTTATGATCATAACAACGTTAAGGGGACACACCAAATCCTAGGGAAATCTCGGGAATTTCGTTGTCCAAGGTTTTTGTATGACATAGTATTGCTTGAGATTGGATCTCAAGTTGAAAAAGTTTTGAAAGTAGAACTTGTGGTCGTCTATTGGTTGGAAAGGAGAAGTCCCCAAGTTGGATGTTGAAGCCGAAAATGCTAAAAGCTGAAGTGTTAGTGCAGCATAAAGCCCTGATATAATAAGTGATGGGATATGAGTTTGAACCACTAATAATTAATGTAATAAACTATAAATTAGCAGCAAAAAATCAATAAGCATATATATAAGACGAGGATTTTTGTTACATTTCATTTGTTGTCCATTTTTATTGAAACTAGAGAAATACAAGTTACAATTAAATAAATTCTCCTTTTCTCAACTCAAACCCAAGCACCAAATCTCATAATCTCTCTCTCTCTCTCTCTCACACACACACACACAACAATGCTGAAGGCCATTCTCACTATACAAATATATCATTAATCTCTTTATTTCGTTTAAAGAAAAACCCTAGAGAAGAAAAGCAAAGTAGCCACACTTGTTTAATTGAAAAAATCTCTTAATAATCATTTTCACATCCCAATCCCTTCACATACAAGAAAGGGATCACTTCTAAATTAGACATTAAATCTCATCCATTGAATTTGTTAATGTAGAAAATCTTACTAATTACATCATATTTGTGAATTACCCAAAATACCCTTATATTTGTGAATAAGTCTTAATTCAAAAATAAGCCATAATTTTCAAATGGACCACTATTCACAACTAAGACCACTTCCACGATTGATATTGTGAAAAATTAAAATATCATTAACTCAAATCATATTTCAAGTATAAAATGACAACCAAGGTATTTTTAGACTTGAAATGTGCAAAAGTGTTATAAAATATCTAATTTAGTGGCAAGGTCATCTACAGTCCACATCATCAAAAGAATATCAAAACTATTCATTAACGGTATTAAGTCTGTGTAGAACTCCTTCGTCTCTACAAACTTTATTCTAAATCGAAGGATTAGAAGAAGATAAGAGCAAATGGATTCTCCAATATAAAGAAGGATTCAATCCCAACAATTGATTAAGTATTACAATGGATGACAATGCAAAATTCGGTGATTTCAACTCCGACAAGGAATCAATGTTAACATTTATAAATACCCTATGTTTCACAAGTTTGGGCATCTTTTGGCACATCTGTTAGAAAACGTATGTAACATACCAACCTTGGGCGTTTTGCACATCAAATCCCCATAAGTTTTCGAGGTCAAGCTCTTCAGGCACTAGCAATATATAACATTATTTAGCATAGGTCTCTATATGTTTTTTTCCAGGTTTATGTATTGCTAAAGATCAATGTACAAACTCTTCTCAAAATCAATGAAAATTGTTTAGTTCATTATTTGCTTAACTAATTTATCAAAAGTGCCCCTTTAAAGGGTATAATTAACAATCTTAGTATTTTGGGATTAGAAAATTAGTCTTACAGCAATCAAACAATCAACTACATGATAAATCAAATAGGTAACTTCTGAAATTTGGCATTAGAGTATTCTTCACCAATTTCATGACTGAGAAACAAGACACAAGTACAACAAAATGGGACAAGGACTTGAATTGTGAGTACATACCCTATCAATCTAAAATGAAGAACGCCAAATTTCTTCTCTAAATCGGATGAATACGATAGACATGCTTCAAAGAAAACGGTTTTACTGTCGCTATCCCCTCTTATCTGTCCACTTTGTTTCAATGATAGGGAGTCTGGAGATCATATTATGCTTCATTGTCGCTTCTCTAAAGCTATTTATAACTACTTCTTAAATCGATTGAATATCTCTTAGATTATGTCTAAGAATCTGTTGGATCTCATTAATCAATGGAATGGTTGGTTTTTTTATCTTATTGGAAAAAAATTCTGAGCGGCCTTTCTTCATGGAGTTTTGCTAAAGTTTATGGAGAAGCAGAACAGAAGAATTTTTTTTATGGGAATTCAAAACATTACATGGAGGTTGCTAAATCTACTATTTTTTTATGTTGCATCATGGGCTTCAACTTGAAATTTCAACATTTCTCACTCAATGACCATATTAGGGATTGGCCTTCATGTCTTTATTCTTCCTCTTGATCTTTTGATCAATTGAGTTGATGTGGTTTTTTTTTCTTGTTGTATTCTATTTACATTTTGTTTTCTCCTTCTTTTCTCTTAATAAAATCAATTATTCATTAAAAAACCAAAAATAATAATAATAATCAAAAGCTAGTTATGAATGGTCAAACATTTGGTCTTGGGAAGAAAGATCACAAAATAGTGATGGCAGAAGCCTAGTTGAGACATTCTTGAATGTTGCAAGGCCATGACGTGGACTGGGCCAAGGCCTATGATATATATGGAAGCCAAGTGATTCCAAGATCGGTTAAGCTACTTATGGCCTCAGGGATTTTGGTACAAATTTGTGAGGGTTTAATTCCCCATTTATAATGAGTAATTTTTTAAACAAATGTTATAACCAAAAAAATTTTAAAAAAAATCTATGATCCTCTGTGACCACATAACAAGCCAACTAGTGATGTGTTTTTTAATTTGGTACCTTTTTGGGAACTTACTTTTTAATTTGAATATTTTTTTAACACTTTTAACCCTATCCACTAGGGCTGCAAAAAGACCGGATACGGACCAGATATGAGCATATCCGCTTCCGTATCCTATTCTAACGGATATTATAAAACTATACCGTATCCTAACCGTTTTAAAATTTCGGATTTTGGATCGGATTTTGTATATCCGAAAAAGAAAAAAAAACAGAAAGGCAATTCTAATATATTGTCACAATCATCAGTGCATTCTTCCCTAACCCATGTCTATCCTCTCCAAAATCTTCGATGTCGTATACCTATGGG
>JAOXJP010225983.1:0-11573 GCA_025762735.1 Platanus orientalis | reverse complement strand
ACACTTGTATACTTGCAAGTAAAGCTACCATGGATTTTTGGTTCATTAAGTTGGATCATTAGTCTAGGTGTAACATCCACCTACACTAGGGCCAAGTCCAACACAGAATCCAAACCTCTGTTGTTTCCCCAATTACCTGCTCGGTGATTACCTGAGCTTAGCCTACTACCATTGCTCTCTGAGCTTATCAGACCTACTCTTGGGTAGCCATTATCGTCGTCTCTACTCCAACCTTACAACCTTTCACAGGGACAGGAGGTAAAACCCTGATCGCCGAAAAAATGGTCTCTCTTTTCAGAATCTGACTCCATCGGACATGATCCCTTGTTAGTAGAGACGACCAAAACCTCCTGCTCTCCTTTACCACCACCACCCCCGACTGGTTACTCCATGACGTTCTTATCCTCCCCGCGAGAGGCACAGCTCCTTTCCTCAGAATCCCTCATTATATGTCTTGTTTCTCTTTCTTTACTAACACACATAACCCCCTCCACTAAATTGGTGGAGCTTATGAAGCCCTCCCGATTTACACAATTCTCTTCCAGCCCCTCACTCAACAAATTGGAAGCATAGGCGACCTCCTGATCTTGTCATTTGTCGCCAAGCCCCTCCGCCTCTTGGTTTATCTCCTGCGCCCCCTCACAATTTTCATAAATGCCCCTGACCCCTCCTTCACGATGAAAGGACGCCATCACCCATTTTTTCATTGAAAATTCCTTATTCGCCCCCACACAAGACAAGGATAACCCTCAATACTTCCTACAATCTTCCCTTCCCGCCACCACTCTATTTCCAGTATCCACTTGCGACAAATTTCCTCTCTTCTCCGACACCACTCGTTAAACAGGAACATGCACTCCGCCAATAACGGTCGCCTGGGGCATGCGTGTCACCATGCCAACCCCGACGCCACCCTTCTCGCCCAAATTTTGAAATTTGATAGTCTCATCAGAAAGGTCCAGAGCATCCACCGCCGACAACCCCCCTTCCGACTACAATGGCTCCACCTCGATCGCCAGCCTGAATCTCTTGCCCCTATCAAATAGGGAAATCGCTCGTGGAACCCTCTCCAAAGGGCCTCCTTATACACCAATTCTCGCTACCCCTCCTGAGCTCAGGCGTAGTGTTTCATCATCGACTCTCTCAAACCCACCGCACAAGCCCCCAATTGCCCTAAAGAAGCCCCTAGACCACAGGTGAAGGGGGAGGCCATGGACCCTAATCCACCTCATGTTTTCGATGAACTCATACCCAAGAGTATTTATCTCTGGCTTCCATTTCTTGAACTCCAGTCTACCTCCCCTTTCGCCCCCTTGTAGGTAACGAAGGTTAACGACCATCGTGGCCTCCTTCTCTGATTCCATAAACAATACACAGTTGCATTCCCCCAAAGAGCTCCATTTGGGCTTCTTCTTCAAATGTAGGGTTTCCACAATACACTCACAGACTTCTTCCCACCCTGGTAAGCTGTTCCGTCTAGTGCATACCACCACTCTCTCCCAAAATCCGAAAGAGACCCTTAGTCCATATACCGTCTTTATCCCTAATCTCCCATCCTCCTTGACTATCTCCCCTGCGATCCTAGGACACTCCATCTGATGATTACCTTGCTCCAATTCCACCTCCCTTAACCTCCTAAACTCCTTCCCCTGCTGCAAATTCTCCACAGAACCCGAAAGCACAGCCACCATCCTTCTCTCAGCCTCGTTCAATTCAAGGATACCCTGACGAAGATTCTTCCACCCTATCTGATGAGACCCCTCCGGGATTATAATAAACTTCTCCTTCCCTGACTCTTCAACCACAGATACATGTACATACCAGCCCCTCTCGTTTTCCTTCCTTCTGAATAACAGCACCTTATGACCTTCGTTCCGAACCCTCACAAGCTTCTTCTGTTGGGATACAGTAACTGCCTCCTCCAGGCAGTCAACCAACCATAGGGCATTTCTCTCTAGTAGCTGGATTCGAGCCTGGGAGCCTACTCCCCTTTCAATGATCCTAGTCACCTCCTCCTTCCCGACCCAATCCATCACTGTCTCAAAAGTTTTAGCTTCAACAAGATTAGCTTCTTCAATTTGTTTGCAAACTTTGCCATATCATCCCGGATCATTTAGCTTTCAATGATCCCAGTCACCTTCTCCTTCCAGTCCATAATCATTCCGATGTCCTAGAGAATCCATGGAGTCCCACCATAGTCAACCAGTCGCAGGCTGAAGAAGAAAGCCATGTCACTAGTTGGAGTTACCTAGGAGTCTTATGGAGTCAAAAGTGGGGCCCAACAGTCCTAGTCAACAGCCCTACAACTTAAGAGGTTTACGAGTCTTGTTTTAGTAGGAATCTTATCTCTTTAGAAGTCATATGTTCAAGAAGTTTGTTTTAAATAAGAGTCTAGTGGGTCCAAGTCTATATAAAGAATGGTTGTTAGTTTGTAATCAGGTTTTGGATTGTGGAAATAAAGTGATTTGTTTGACTCCCACAAGTGGGCAGCTATCTATCACTTCTTGGGTGTACCAATGGGCTCCCCATATCTCTCTCTCTCTCTCTCTCTCTCTCTCTCTCTCTCTCTTTCTTTCTTGCTTTTCTTCTTCTACGTGAATCCACTTGCTGTTTTCTCTATTCTAACATTAAAGACCACCAAGAATCCCATCAAGAACCTGTCTTGATTAGGTTCTTGGAACCTAAACCTGAAAATCAGCCTTCCATCACCTTTCCACTGTTTTCTCATTACCTAACCTAAATCTACAGCATCTATAACCTGTGACCTCCTCTCCTATAGCTTTGTCACTGTTTCCATTCAAGAAACCCATCTATCCCTTCATCAATTACTGTCTTCTTTAAAGAAAACATGGTTTCCCCTTTATTAGTGCCTTGTGGCAGCCCCATCACATAGACCCCTTGCTGTTTAATATTCCTAAACCAGAACCCATTCATCCTTCACCTGTAACAGCCCCAAATATCCCTAATTATTCCTTTGTTTTACCTCTATACCAGTCTCTGTCAAGTCACCATCGAAACCCATAATCTTCCCAGAATTATCACTCACAGCCAATCTGAAATCCAACCATTAAGACACACTTACCCTGCTGTTTTAATCCCCTACAAACCACTCTGTTAACAGTTCCATATCTCAGTTCTAAACACATTAACCAGCCACTGTTTACACCTTAAGCCTCGAAACCACCCCCCCCCCCACAGAAATCAGACCAGAATACACCTCTACCTCTGTCCCCACACTGTTTTCTTTATGAAAACATATTCCCCATTAAATCTGTAACTGTATCCCTGATCTGAACCCCTAAGCGTTTCTTTCTCCACCATTCTACATCAGCGGAGCTTGCAGAAGGAAAGGACCTCAGGGACCTTCAGCGATAAATTTGTTTTGGCTCCTAGGGTGGCAGTCTGCATTCAAAAAATTATTTTTTCAAGTTGACCCTAAAGGATTTCAAAGGGATTTTGTAGAGCTTGGATTAAAATGGGACTCTGTAATTAAGGGAAGAGAATGGCCTTTTGTTTTTGTGGGGCTTTGCTTCCCCTAGTATGGTTTTCAAGGCAGCCATTCCAGTTGAAAGCTTGGTACTTTCTCTTAAACATTCGGGCCCCTTTTTTCTTCTAATAAAACTCCAAGACAGTCCTTATTTATTAACAAAGCAAAAGAAATGCTCCAGAGATATACATGACTTTCCAACATGAACTCCTTATCCAGCAGGATAGTTTACTTGGCAGAAAACCAGGAATCAGTCAACATGCCTACATCCCCCTAATCAATTACCAATGATCTAACGGGAACAGATTGGGTCGATCAAATTCCTCTGGTCAACCAGAACATATGCATCTTTTAGCAATAAAAAGAAAACACCACTTAACTTATCTGAAAAAAAAACACCACCACCTGTCTAAAATCACCAAGCCTATCAGTTGGGAGTCCACTACAATGTCAACTAAAAGACAAACCAGGAAAATGCTTATTCATGAGAAAGTAATTACAAACTCAAACCATAACATGATATTAAGAAATTTAGCCAACCTACAGAACAAGATTCTCATTCAAACTACAAAAAAGAGCACAATATGTTGATCAAGTCAATGGAACATTATTTGTTATATATACATAGGTGGATAATACAGATTTGAGATCAGCATAAGAACCTACATTCAAGGGAGCCAATGATATCCATGATGAGTTCATCCCCAAAAATTTTCTCAAAGATCTGAGGGTTATTAAGTAAAACTGCAGACAAGTAAACACAAGGAGTCACTTAGCATTAGAAGGATAAGAATAAGTAACATAAAGGACATAAAAGTGCAAAACATAAAGAGAATACAAGCACTGACTGATCCCCTTGACAATTTTGAATATGAGGTGAAGACCATCTATGTTTTCCAAGTCTTCACAGATTCTAAACAGGTCCATCAACTTGCTGAAGAAGTCTTGCTACATGAAAGACAATGAGAATTTTGTTCGGACCATTTTAATCAGAATCTCATAGCAAGAATGTGAGGTGGCAAGAAGGAGAAAGGAAGAATGGAGAGAATCATATTGTTATCAGAACTATATAGTTAGAAAAAAGATCAAGATATATAAAACAAAGCAGAAGCACAGTAAAATACAGTGTAGGAGATGAAACTCATACTGGCATACCATCTATACCACAACTTCATTTGCCAGGAGCAAAGCGAAAGAGGATCACAAATTGCTCATAGAAAACAAAAAGAAAAAGGCAAGAGATAAAATCAAAATAAGCAATAACACATGCATATTTGCCAAATGATAATCCTGAACTATAAACGTAGAATGTCCTATATGATGCAACCACACTTGACATATATAAAACGCAATTCCCAGGAAGAGATGCATAAACTTCATTCTCTTATCTATCTATCTATCTATCTTTCTATATATATATATATATAAATATATAGAAAGAGAGAGACAGAGAGAGAGAGAGAAAGAGAAAAGATTATGTTTCTATACAAAAAAAATTTACACTGCAAAGATGTTCAAAACCTTCCATTTATTGTGAATGTTACAAATTCCTAGAAAGTGGTGAAGGTGTTAAAAAAATTCTTAACTCATTCCTCAACAGTTCGCTAATAATATTTTTATTTTTGAATTCTATTAAGAAGCAAAGAAACAAATACAGTACCAACAGAAAGTATACACCTCTAAAAGAAGAATAAGCAGGAACCAAACAGGATGACCAATCTCTAACTAAGTCATTCAAGGAAACACCATCAAATTCCTAAGAAGCCACAACCCAAAAAGCCACTTCAAAGCAAATGGACTCCATAACCACCAAAGAAGATCTACACAAGCCATCAAAAATTCCTCTATTCCTTTCCTTCCATACTCCCCAACACACACCCATGAAGAAGCCTGGTCCAAAACTCTTGCCACACAGACCCAAAAGCTTGCCATGCCATTGGCAGCATAACTCGAGAGGGAAATTGTCAAGTGGAAATTCTCACATGAATATAAAATGAAAATACACCAAAATGTGAGTCCAGAAAATTGAGTAAGAGTTACACCAATGTCAAACTTAAGGTGAACTTGTATTATTCAGATGCTCCAAAATGGATATTTAGTAAATCAGCATTCAGTTTAAAAACTGCACAAATGATGATCCATGCGGTTCACATATTTTATCTAAATACAATTTAAAATTCTGAAAGAACAAGGGATATCCTCGATACAGAATATTTTCCACGTAGACTTTTAATTAGTAATTTAACTCTGACATTTCTTTAACATTTTTTTTGGTAGGTAAGTAGGTGAAGACAGGTTTTGAACCCAGGTCTGTGGTACGACACCCACAGACTTTACCAACCTATCAAGCTGGCATCTTCACTTTCTTTAACATGATGCATCTCCATCTTGATTATAATGTCCAATTTTCTAACGGATATTTTAATCATCAATACTTACCACAAATTTGGACACAATACCCTTATTCTAGAATTTCTAACCTAACTTTCCAGGTACTTTTTTTAACTTGATCAGTAATGTCAAATTAAATTAGAAGGATACAAAAAAGTATACGAGAGAAAAATTAATTTCCCTACTATACTCAAAGAACAACAACAGCTGTAAAAGACCTACAAGAAAAAACCCCAATTAGAGATCAAAGACAAACTGTCCAAATCACTAAGATCCGCCAAATAACAAGCCCAATCATCACAAGTTATGACTTCTCTGTCAAGTATCAGCATCCACAAATAAGTTCTTCATCAATCAGCTCTCAATTTTGTTATTCGGGTCATTATCATGAGCTACTGTCTATAGTACCTAGCTTAAACACACCCAAAAAAAAAAGTTCTTTTACACCCCCCTCCCCCCTAATCTGCTTGTCAATAAAACATATATCAGAATCTTAAAAACCAATGGAAAAAGCTACACTTTACCAGACACTAAAACCATCCTTAACAGAACATCCAAATTATTCTATGTACATAAAGGAAGCTTACCTCATGTAATATAAGCTCTGTCACACGCATCTGCTCAGTAATACCACTCTCCACCACAGTCTGCAATTCAGATTGATCTTCTTAAGCAAGAAATCATATCTTAAAAAAAGGTGTTCGAAAAATTAAAGTAACAAAAAAAAATAACAACTAGAATATACATTTTCCTAAAATGCCACACATAAATGGAGATTACCCATGTCAGACTATATACAACAAAATTAATACAGTGAAAAGGAGGCGCCTTTTTTTTGGAGAGAGAGATAACAGGCAAAACTTCATTGAAAAAGAGCAAACGGAACAAACAAAAACAAGAGCATACACAACAACAGACCCTCCACAAGACGGTGAAGGCCAAAGAAAAACAACAACAACAAGGCAAGAAGGAAGAAAAGAGCACACAAGAAAAACAAACATTGCATCTCCTCACACCAAATGGACTCCCATTGCCTCTCCATAAAATCGGCCCTAATTAAAATCGAATCAAAAAGTAATCTGTAAATACTTAAAAAGATCTCCACAAGACTCCTCATCTTGCCCTCAAAGATCCTCGAATTCTTTTCCTTCCAAAGACTCAACAAATGGCCCCCGGAAGGTACAACCAATGATGAAGGTAATCCCTCCAAATCATGAGCCCACCAACCTGAAATCAAATCACAAAAATGGGTGGGAAAGGACCATGAGATACTAAGGTAGGAGAGAAAGAAAACTAAACCAGGTGCCAAAAAACAATGAGAAAAAAGATGATCCACCAATTTCTCCTCCTTCAGGCAAACGACACATCTGTTAGCCAAATTCCAACCCCTACTCTACAAATAATCAAGGGTGAGAATTTTATCCAAAAAAAATTCCATAGAAAAAATGAAACTTTCGAAGGGATACCCAGAATCCAAATGCTTTTACAAGGAAAAATAATAGACATATTCCCGACCATCTCCAAATACAAAGACTTTGGAGTAAATCTACCTTGCCTAAAAATAACCCATTCCCAATCATCACCCAAATTAGAATCTGGCTTTAAACCCTCCAGAAGACTCAACATCCTACACAATTCTCTCATCTCCTAGTCATTCAAATTTCTACGAAGCCTTGGAATCCATATATTTCTCAAAACAGCAAAAGAATTTGCCACCAAAACCTTAGGATCAGCCGCCAGAGAGAAGAAGATTCTAAAAGAATCCTTTAATAGAGCCTCACCCACCCATCTATCCTCCCAAAATCTAATGTCTCTTCCTGATCCCAACTTAAACATGATAAAATTTCAAAACACATCTCTCACATTTTGAATAGATTTCTAAATACCACAACCATGCCTTTCCTACAACTCCTTTGTCTCCCAAATGAAAGACAAGACAAATATTGTCACCACAACCTGACGCTAAAGACTCCCTTTCAATCCCAAACCTCCAAAGCCATTTAGCCAACAACACCCTATTATGATCTCTCATCGATCCCAAATCAAAACCACCACAACTCAAAGGTACAAATCATTTTCCAATCCACCAGGTGATACCTATGATGCTCTTCTAAATCATTTATTAAAAAATTCCACAAAAGAGTCAATTCTTGAGGCCACCGAACCCAGGATGGTAAAAAGGGAAAGATAGCAATTAGGAATGGAAGCCAGAGTAGCTTTTAACAGAGTCAATATACCACATTTAGACAAAAGATCAGCTTCCCAAGAGTCTAACCTCAGGGTTGATTCTTTCAATCATCAAATCCCACATAGCCTATGAGTCTTCTTATGGAGCTTCATGTCTTGAATCGGCTTTCTATGCATGGTTGTATACTGGAAGGGGATTCAGAGGTTGTTATTAAATGGGGTTTGGGTCTTGGGCTTGGTTCACGACGGCTTCTTCCCACTGTATACGAGATTCAGGAGTTGGTGGTCACTTTGTCTGTTTCTCTTGTGCATGTTCCCAGGTGCCAAAATCAGTTGGCCAATTGTTCAGCTAATAGGGGGTTCTTCTCTAAATCTTTGTTTTATGAGAATTTTGCTTTGGAGGATTGTTAGTAGGACCTCCTCCCCCTAGCGTTGAATCCTATGTTTTTTTCCTCTTTTTTCAATAAAATTCGGTTAATTATCCAAAAAAAAGAACCAATTTTACAGCCCAAGATCCAAGCCAGACTGTCAATTTGGAATAATTCACTTTTTCCCACGTTGATATTTAACCCAGACACCGCCTTAAAAGCGCAAAGAATACATCTCAATAAGCCCAATTGCCGCTCATCTGCATCACAGAAAATCATGATATCATCTGCGAATTATAAATGAGAAATCCTACAGTCCCCTGCACCCACCAAAACCCTGGAAAAAAATTCCCCTTTAGCCTTCCTAATCATTTTGCTCAAGACCTCAAAGACCATGATAAATAAGAGGGGGGTAAAGAGGATCACCTTGCCTCAAACCACGCGAGCTTCTAAAGAAACCCGCAGGACAACCATTGACCATGATAGAGAATTTAACCGATCTAATATACTAGAAAATTCAGCTCCTCCATTTGACCCCAAAACCCATCATATCATAATATAATCAAGGAAATCCCAATTAACATGATCATAGGCTTTCTCCAGATCCAATTTACAAATTACATCATTTCTACCAAAGAACCTCCTATCTTCAATGCATTCATTAGGAATTAAAACACTCTCAAGGATTTGTCTTCCCAATAAAAGCATTTTAAGGTTGAGCAATGATTCCATTCATGACCAACTTCAATCTCGAAGTAAGAGTTTTAGAAAGAATCTTAAAAACACTACTAAGAAGACTGATCAGCTAAATATTTCAATAAAATATGTAGATAATTTACAAAACTTGGTTAGGCTTGAGCAAGTCCCTCATGCTTAAAATGTAAGGATAAAATGCCTAATTAATTCAATCAACCATAGTAGCACCACATATAAGAGCCAAAAAAAAAATGTTTCTCAATACAGAACCTATACAACTCATGAATAGCCAAGAGTGCGAGAATGTAAGTTCCTCTAAATAGAAATGACCAACCTACATTCATGACACTACAGTGACCCAAAGCAGATAAGGCTTGCATTAGACTCATGCAGACTTGTCAATTTTCATTCTTTGTTTGAAGAATTTGAAGTTCGCTATGAACTCCAACATTCATAAAAACTTTCTGCATAATTTCGGCTCCAGATAGGCAGGACATATGAAAAATAAGAGAGAAAAAAAATCTAGTAACTCCAGAAAATATGCATTAATTTGGACAGGTGTTGCCTCCTCATTAAACAGCAGGTGTACAACATCCACTTAAATGACAGAAATACAACAGTTGAATGAAAATTATATTACTAGCTTCAAGTCAAGCTTTCCATCACATCCACTTACATGACAGAAATACAACATCAAGAATAATACATTAGGACTTCAAAACTCCAAAGAAAAAAAGAGAGAAAAAGAAGCTGAAACTGCCAACAAATTCCATCTGCAAGCTAATGATCATGTTTCAATCAGTACTAACCCACATCATTCCAAAACTTAAGCATTTAAAAAGTTTATCAATGACATAATATAAGCAATGCAAAAGTTCATCAATGACTTAATATGGCAGAAACCAAAGAGCTAATCTATATGCATGCATTCATGACTTAAAACCAAAAGAATTAAGGAACATAACCTCCATGGCTCTACGAAAAACTGAGAAGCTTCAAACAACAACAAAAAAAAAAAAAGTGGCTAGATATAAGAGGCAAAAAGAGAGAAAATCAACAACAAACTAAGACATTCACATAGCTCAGTCTTGCAAGATATAGATCAAATAATACAAAGCCAATAACGTAAATGAGGATGACAAAGAGAACGAGGAATATTCATCAATACCTTCAGTATCAAAGGAAGTGTGGATAGTTCAACTGCGGGCAACTCCCTCAGCTCACTGTTGACACCATGAAATGCCTCATCTACAGAGTTAAGATTAGAGAAGATTGGTAACTCAAACATAAAGCCAACTTGCACGCACAATATGATATATAATATAATGGAAAAACAAAAGTATGAAGCCTAAAATCAGCTAATTCAAATAATATTCAATTAGACATTAAAACAGAAGACCAGAAGTTTTTTTTTTTTTTTTTTTTAAACATAAGATATGAACAAGACGAGGAGACGGTAGAAGACTGAAAACAGTGACACAATTAAAACTCTATAATCTCCCATATTAGATGAGCTTAAACAGTATAAACAAACAACAAATTGTTTTCAACAGCTGGCATCAGTGATGGATAAAAGGAGAACAAAACAAACAAACAAACAAACAAAAATTTGCCTATATGTAATTTAAAATTTAAAAGAGAAAGTGTCTATACAGAAAAAATTACCAGTGGGGGAAAAAGAACCTAAAAGATAACATGAAGTTATAAAGAAAAACTTGGTCTTGAACTTCTTTTAATTTGTAACACTGACGCTTAAAAGAAGTTAAGATTTTTCACCAAATCCGGAAATAAAGTTCTCAATATACAAAATAATACATTTACACCATTTCAAATCTGCAACCCTTGGAATGGAAAGAGAGAAAAAAACCATCATCCCTTTGCAAATTCTCCCATGTGATCTATCACATCACCCAGCATCCACAGACCATCATCTGCACCATCCACCCATTGCATTGCTGGTTGAGTCACCTTCTATTTCAAAAGACTCAAGGTCACTTGAATATATGAAGGCCCTCAAGAAATGCCTCATTATCCACTTCATCACAATTTACAATGCCTAGTAGAGTCAAAAACATTTTAGAATTTCTCGGTTTTTGATCCTAGCAATAGTAGTGTGCAATGGTAGTGGCTTGGGCTGTCAAGCATGAAAATGCGGGTCGAGTCTGGTGAGCGGCCGCTTTGTGCCAAAAGCCAATGGTTAGGTCTGTCCGGCGTGTCCACCCCTCCCAGCACCACGTAATTATGGGACCGGCACTGAGTAATGACCATTTTTTTATCCTACCAACATCTACCACAAAAGTGAGGTCTGAGAAGCCAACATACCTCCAATAAAAGTTTAACTTTTTTTTATTTTTTGGTGAATCCAATACAACAACAACAAACAGCCTTATCCCAACTATTTGGGGTCGGCTACACGAATCCTGTTCCGCCATTCCGCTTTGTTT
>JAOXJP010225982.1:0-11573 GCA_025762735.1 Platanus orientalis | reverse complement strand
AAAGCTGGAGATGATACATTATCTCCCCAAGAAAAATGGAGACGATGCGTCATCTCCCATCAATAGTGATTGGAGATAACATATCACCTCCTAATAAAAATCAAGATGAAGTATTATCCCCAATAGAGCGACATTTATGGCCAAGCAAAGCTGGAGACGATACATCATCTCCCCGAGAATAGCAGAAAAGATGCATCCTCTCTCATCAATTGTGATTGGAGATGATCCATCACCTCATAATAAAAATCCAGAAGAATGCCATTCACAGCCAAGCAAAACTGAAGGTGATACATCATCCCTTAAAATGCCAAACAATGTATCATCCTGTACCAATCTTAAAACAAAGATTGATGTGTCACCCACCAGCAAGAAAAATTTAGGACGTGGCCCCTAAGCAATGGATTGGGCCCCGGTCCTTGAGCAATGGATTGGGCCCCGGCCCCTAAGCAATGAGATTGGGCTATGGCCCATGAGCAATGAAATTAAGTTGTGGGCCCTGAGCAATTAAATTGGGCCATAGCCCCTAAGCAATGGATTAGGCCCTGGCCCCAAAGCAATGAGATTGGGCCCCAGCCCCTGAGCAATGGATTGGGCCCTAGCCCCTGAGCAATGGATTGGGCCCTGGCCCCTAAGCAACGAGATTGGGTCGTGGCCCCTGAGCAATGAAATTGGGCTATGGCCCCTGAGCAATGAAATTGGGTTGTAGCCCTTGAGCAATGAAATTGGGCCGTAGCCCCTGAGCAATGAGATTGGGCTTTGGCCCCTGAGCAATGAGATTGGGCCGCAGCCCTTGAGCAATGAGATTGGGCCATGGCTCTTGAGCAATGAGATTGGGTCATGGCCCCTGAGCAATGAAATTAGGTCGTGGCCCCTAAGCAATGGATTAGGCCCTGGCCCCTAAGTAATGGATTGGGCCTCGGCCCCTAAGCAATGAGATTGGGTTGTGGCCCCTAAGCAAAGAATTTGAGCCTTAACCCCAATGCAATGAAATGTGGGCTGCCGCCCTTTAAGGAATTTGGGCCCTGGCCCCTCAATAATGAATTGGGCCTTATCCCCTTAGCAATGAATTGGGCCTCATCCCCTTGGAAATGAATTAGGCCTCGTCCCCTCTGCAGATGACTTGGGCCCCGACCCCTTAGCAATGAAATTGGGTAAAGGTCCCTTCAAAGTAATGTCGATCCCCAAAAGATCCTTGTAATTTAGAAGTAACCTTGTAAACCTCCCAACATGAACCGGCAAGCACCTGAAACCTGAAGTCTGCTCCGTCGGTAAAGCAATTCAGTGATAAGTTATCACCCTCAACAAAGTCCATCCTTATGGCAAGCACTTAAAACCTGAAGTCCGCTATGTCAGCAAAACAATTGCAGCAAAGTCCATTCTTATGGCAATGTTTTTATCGAAAATAATGCATCGATCATTTTTTACCTTGAGATCAGGCCTCGTAAAGGTTCAATAAGGACTTCATCTTATAGAAAATGCCAAATTTTGACATCACAGATTGCCTATCGGGCATAGGCAAATGTCGATCATCGTTCCATTGCCTATGTAACATGACAAAACATGAATACGTAGCACCATCTCTAGAGATCTCCATGGCTTTCGGAGTTAAGCCTAAAAACTTCCTGATATGCTATACTCAGTCCACCGTAGGTTCATTGAGGGACTCTAGGTTACCTTACCAGAAATGACAGAAACTGTTGACATAACAGATTGCCTATCGAGTATAAGCAAGTGTCAACATCATTCCATAGCCTATATATCATGACAACCTCCTTTGAAAATTGGATTAAACAAGTATGTAGCATTGATCTTTTATGATCTCCATGGCTTTTAGAATAAGCCTAAAAACTTCCTGACATACCATAATCAGGCCACCACAGGTTCGGTGGGGGACTCTAGGTTGCCTCACCAGAAATGGCCAAAACCGTTGACATAGAAGACTATCTACCCAGGTATAGATAGATGTTGACATCGGTCTATAGCCTATATACCATGAGAATCATCTTTAGAAATTAATTAAAACAAATATATAGCACCAATTCCTTAGAATCTCCATGGCTTTTGGAGTAAGCCTAAAAACCTCCTAATATACCTCATGCAGGCCGCGTAGGTTCGCTAAGTCATGTTGGTCCTTGACTTTGTAGAAAGGCTTTAACAGATAAACTGCCTATCTAGGGTGTAAGTAGGCATCATCACTTCATAGCCTACGTATTATGCCAGCCATGTTTGCACATTGGATGGTTGAAACAAATACATAGTACCGGTCTCTAGAGATCCCATAACCATCGAAACAAGCCCAAAAAGTTTCCCACAAGCCCTATCGGTAATCCCTAAACCATGAGCAAATTGTCGCATAGCATCCTGGTTATACGAATATAGCTAAATGTTGTACTTTGATTCATAGTCTATATATCATCTTAGTGCTAATACCGTTGGGAAATTATGCATGATATATAGCATTGGATTCCTTGTTATCACAACCTCCATAGCTTCCGGAGAGAGCGCAACAACATCTCCAGTCCCGGCCGGTCCTCTACCTACCTTCTATCGAAGTCGGGACAATTATAGGATATGACCCACTTGTGATGTCTATTTATAGGATGTAAATACACATCACAATTCGATCCATAAAGTCTGTAAAATTCCTAAGGCCATAGCGGGACTGCTATCATGCCTAAAGAATCCTCCTCACAACAAACGGGTTACTTGTGAGAAAAACCATCACTACTTATCCAGAAAGAGCTCATAACATTTCTCTGCACATCCAAACCAAGCCACCTTTCTAGTTCAAATTTTGACAAAGCCCAGTCCATACTTTTGAACGGCTTACCTACATCGGACACTCCAATTAGTACTTTATTTGCCGCATAATTTACTAACAGCTACCCCGTGACATTTGCTTGGCATCGGGCAATGAGCAATGCCACACTTCGATCCATCAAGTCTGTGAAATGCTAGCTTCTAGCCATAGTGCTTCTTCTATTTATAGTCTAAGCACCTATCAAGCTTGAGTAGTGATTCATAGAATGGGTTACTTGTGAGAAAAACCCTTCCATAGCTTCTTGAGAAAAAGTGTACCAACATTTCTTTGTAAGTTTTGGCGGTCACTACTTAACAGATCGACCTGTTGGCACTGACCTTAGTGACACTTGCTTATTGGGACATAAGCATTGTGTTGCATTTACCCTCAAACGTTGTGTATTATACCTACTTTAGCAATGACTAGGTTGCTATCACCTGGGCAAAGCACAACACCCGATCCTACCGAATCCCACCCCAGCTTTCAGAGAAAGTCATATAAATTCTCCCTTGCACGTTCCCCCACCTTGACAATGTTTAAGTGGGATGAAAGTATTGTCATGGATCAATCCATAGCCTATGTAGCCATCGCTTTATGGATACATATCTTTTCTAGAGAGAGCTTCCAAAATCTCTCCGTGAGTCCCAGAAAATACAACATTTGCCTAAGTGGGACAAAGGCAATGTTGTAGATCGATCCGGCTATCTATCATGACCAATGTAAAGCCACACGTGTCTTTAGAAATGATATTTAGTGCAAATGTACCATGATTGATGTAAAACTAAGCAGTGTTCAATCATGACTACATATATTTTTCATAGTTTTTCCAAGGAGAGCTTCACTAACATCCCTCGTTGAGTCCCATTAAAACTCTCAATGACAGTCACAAAAAGACATCCGAGCAATCAACTTCGCAAATGAATCAATGATAATATAACATAGCAAATGTAAAACATGCCAACATGCAAACTTCATAAGCAACTCCAAACAATTCATACAAGTTAAATCCCTAAGCTAGCTAGAAGCAAATACAAGTGCATAAGTCATCTGAATGGTTCGTGTGTTTATAGCTTTTGCCTGATCGGTTTTTCATAATGTTTTTTGCAATGTTTTCAAGCAGTTGCGCTCGATGTTGATGACCTACGTGTCTCTCAATGTAGCGCATATGCTAATAGTAACACCTGAGAACTCAGAGAAAATGTTGATTCCTTGTATATAACTCATGGATAGCCTATATTTCAAAACCAAGAAAATGCCTCTATCGGTGAAGACCCAACTTTGAAAATCAGAATGAAGGAATTTACAAAACACAGAAAGAGCCTACTTTTAACCTGAGAATGCATTTAAAAAAGAAAACTCATTTCAAAACCTTAATCCAAAGTCGACAAATTTAACCCATCACTACTTTCAAGCCAAAATTGTTTTACATTGCAAAAACTACCCACCCAATATCTGTGAATTATATGCAAGAAAGAAACATGGTCTCTTCCAAGTCAAAATTAGGGCACTTCCTTCTTTGCTATATGCGGTGAAGACACACATACCAAAGGGGGGCATCTATCAGCACCCAAATTTTGACTCGGGTCATTTGATAGCGTCAGAACAAGCCGGGACTCTAGGAGGTTAGGCATTCCTAGAGAAGTCTTTCTGGATACTCCAATTACAATGAACCAGTAAAAACACCTTATTACAGCCTAAAATGCATCATTTCAAGACAAACCCTAATCTCTCACAAAAGCATCAACAAAACTTTGAGGATCCACATTCAAGAACCCACTCATGTTGTTCGTAATTTTTCTAACCTCCAAAAGCGTTTCGTCAATAAACCATCATAGGTGGAAAAATTACCATTTTACCATTTTGCCTTTAAAGGCCCAGAACTCACTATCTGTCATTTAGATCACTGAATTTTGCTATCTATGTAAGCCTTTCGATCATGTAGCATCATAGACAAAGAACCCTCATTTTCACATTTTTTGACCTGTGAGTAAAAAATTACCGTTTTACCCTTTTCACTTCCAAGAAATCACTCCTCGACCCTCAAAGGATCCCTAGAACCTCTCCCATTGTTAGAATGGTGCAATTTCAGACCCTATGCACCCCTGTGTCTCCCAACTTCAAGAAACTCATCACTGAGTCGACCCTTATCAAGATTGGCAACAGTCAACCTCTTAACTTAAGTTAACCTGGACCTGAAAGTGACCCTTGGAAAAGCTTTCAGAGGTTCATCCGATCTCTGAATTCTGAAAGGTCAATGACCATACCTTGCCCCTGACCTTAGCTTCAAATCTTCAAGTATAAGAAAAGGACTTCAATATTTCAAATTTGGGTGAAACCTCATATCTTCCCCAGAGGATCAAAAGGTGGTCATAATCCCATTTCACTCATATGGAGCCAGCGTGTTCCCCGATTATCCGAATCAGGATCAGTTGGCGTCCATCTCTCTAGAATTACAAAACCTTCACAAAACTGTCTAAGGGACACGAACTTTCATGGAACTTATCAAAATGGATCCCCTCAATTACTCTAAAAGGAATAACAATTTCGTACTAGGGATCGGGTGATCAACCAACACTTGAGAGTTCACCCAAACTCAGAAATTTAGTCTGTCAGTGGTCACATCCTCATAATTCCAATACCTTCAAAATATCAAATTTTCACTAGATTACAAGATCTTTATGTTCCACACCGTCACTTCCTGCTCAAAACAGAATAAGCCGCTTCGTCTATCTTCAACACACAGAATTCTCTCAAAGATTCTCTAGAACTCAGAATGGGGCAAGGTCAAACTCATATATTTGGTTTTTTACCTATCTTCGAAAAACCATTTCACAAGCTGGTACATTAGAGGAAGTCTGACAGCTCATTTCCCCTAACCTTCAGGCAACTACAGAAACCTAATCTTGATGAATGACCCTACTTTAAGCCCCCGATGATTGCCCAAGAATCCAATGATCAATCTATTAGTTCTGTAGTCCTGATATTCCTCAAGTTTTTAAACCTTCAAGCACAGCTCAAAGCAGAGATCCACATAAAATACAGGAGCAGTTCCCGTCAAGAGATCCCTGTATGACCAAACGTGTATTTTTGGCATACTTTTCAACTCGAGTGTCGTAATTCAGCATGGTCAGAGGCTATGGTTCACCTAAATCAAGGGTTATCTTTTTTTAAATAATTTCTAGATCAATTTTACCTCCTTGCCCTTCCAAAATGTATCTGTGAGCCTTTTAAGACTGAAAAAACCACGATTTCACCCCTTTCCCCTTATCATAATTTGGTTCCGACTGGCTCGTTGCAACCAGATCATCCGAGATTTCAAAACCAGACACTGGGTTTGCCCAATTCCAAGCCCGAGAGCCATGGAAAGGGGTCACACAGTAAAGGTATGGAAAATCACAAAGTAATCATTACACCTTAGTGAGCTAAAGCCTTAAGGCATTTAACTCATTAATGAAATTAAGGTATTCACACCTTAAAGCTAAGTTACCAACTCTTGGATGAGCATTTTCTCTAGTGCACCCTCACCCCTTACCCTTAGATGTAAGAGCTAGATTTCACATCCCTAAGGTCCCACTCATGTCCCAGCAAATGGCACCTTGATGCCCCACCCTTGTTACTTGCAACTTACCTACACCTATCAAATGACATCTAAACATACCCCTCTTTGTCCACCTCACCAATCCATGTAAACTAACACTCTCTTATCCTCACCCTCCATTCAACTAACTCCAAAACAATCCTAACCATTCATCTTTCAAGACACTTGTCTAAGCCCCTAACACAAATGTCACCCATGTACCTCATATTGAATGTGAGCCCTACACCTCACTTTAGGTAAACATTTCTCCACCCTCCACCTAGAAAACTTTAGGATTAATCTCAACCCTACACCACATCACATTTAGGGCTATAAATAGCCCCAAATTCATGATACCTAGGGTTGGCAACAAAAAACCCTAATTTCTAAGAGGGAAAGGAAGAAGAAGAAGAATTAGCAAGCTTGCATCAACCTTAGGCAAGGTAAGCCTGAACCCAAGTCCAATTCATTCTCCCATCTTCAATATATGTCAATTAGTATGTTATTATGTTGTTAATTTTATGCTAGAACTCTGTTCTAATTCAAGTTACATGGTGGAGGCTCAACAGCCTCTACTTGCTTCTATTTTTTATCAATTGTCATGCTAAATTTATTATGATTTTTGTAGAGGGATGATTGATCACAAATTTGACTATGTTAGACTAGACACATACATGATATGCTAGATTTAATTTAATGAATTTAGGAGTTGTGAAAGGCCTTGAGATAGCCCCCAAACAAACCCCAAAAATTTGGTCTTTTGAGACCTAGTTTTGGTGAATATTTGTTGATTTTTTTTAATTTTTTATACATGATCTGATGCTCAAATTTTTATATGATACGCTTGTATATATTGTTTGTTATCATGCTTAATTTTAGAATTTTTTCAAAACTTTAAGGGCTCTAAAATCGAGAAATCCAACTGCTAGATTTTCTCCCAGTAACCAACAACCGATTGTTAAGTGAATTAAAAATCAGGCGTTGAATAAATGGACGTTAGAAGAAAAATCAGGCGTTGAAATCTGGACCCACCCCAGGGAGCCGTGATGCTTCTCCAGCCCCATCTTATGGCCAAAATAGCCTCTGAAATTCATTTTCGTGCATATGCACCTCTATGGGCCATCGTTTCTATCCCAACGTCCGAATGTAATTTCAGGGGTTGGATGGAAATTCAGGCATTGGAGCGAATTTGGGGCGTTAGGCCTAGGCTTAAAAATTTTCTTTATTTGTATGAGTGTGAGTCCACCTCAGGGTTAATGTAAAGACCTAGGAGAAACCCCACCCCTCTAGGCCCCACTCTGGTGGCTCAAAAACCTAAGTTGGCTATTGGTTTAGTACCCAACACTCGAATGTCCCCTAAATTAAAATTCAGGCATTGAACAATCGGGTGTCAGACCAAAAAATAGGCGTTAAGCCTGCAACAAATGACTATGTGGCCCACTTTGAAAGATTATATCTCCACATGGCCTATACCCAAGACCCCTGGGGTTGTATAGTACGACCCCAAAAGACTTCCCCTATCCCAAACCTTAAACCCCACAGTGCTAGGACCCACCAAACCAACCCAAAAGATAGCATAAAGAAGCTAGTTTAATCATCTTTTCCAATGCCTAATTATCACTCTGAATTAAAATTCAGGAGTTGAATAAATGGGCATTGAGGTAAAATACGGGTGTTAAGCCTGTAAGACAGAAAAAATGATTTTTCCCTTTTATTTTCCCTTCCATTAGGGTTAGCACCTAACCCTAAGGAACCAACCAGTGAGCAAATTAAAGGGGTCTACCATCCCTCTAAAAACCTAACCCATGAGGGGTCTCTTACAATTAGAATATGACAAAATAAAGAATAGTTTCTGGACTGTTCATAAGCCAACGCCTGATTTTCACCCTGAATTAAATTTAAGCGTTAGGAGTAAAAATGGGTGTTTAGCCTGAGAAAAATCCAGCAAGCTTTCAATTCAACTTTACAAAGCATGGGCATAAACATGAGATTAAAACCCGTAGGAATGGAAGAAGTCGCCCTAAAAAGGCGGGTATTTGGGGTGCCTAACACCTTCCCCAAGTGCAACCAAACAACTTACCTTAAATCTTAGGAACTCAGCCCAGTATTAGGAGTTAAACTTCTAGACCTTTAGGTCTAGACATCTCTTCTTTCCCCGAAGATGAGAACCGATGTCCAACTTCATCGGTTAACCCCGAGTTGGTGGCGACTCCCAGAAAAGCCTAATCCCTCCATAAAAGGGTTAACGACTTTTCACGCACCAGCATCACGCACTGAAGAGTAAGCCCAAAAACCACGTGCGGACGGGGGAATCCAAACCCCGATGTCCACAATAGACCTTCATGTGTTTTTTATGAAAATGACATGCATATGTGATCATTCAGGTCCATTTTCAATTGGTCCTCTTAAATTATCTTAGATCAGACAAAAGAACTAAGATCATGGAACTACAATTAAAAATTTAAATGCATAGCTGAAAAGCATAATCATCCAGTAACCGATCTCAAATGAATAGATCAAATATCTATAAATCCATTTCATTTTACTAACCAAGTACATCAAATGACTCAATCATCCCCATTGAAAAAACATGTTCTTTAAACAACTTAGGAGATAAACCCTTGGTTAAAGGATCACAATCATCAATTGTGTGCTAATATTTTCTATAAACACTTCTTTATTTTGAATTTTCTCTAGAACAACAAGATAATTAATGTCTATATGCTTAGACTTTTCTAAAATCTTGTTGTTTTTTTAGAAGAATACTATAGAGGAATTATCATAGAATATTTTCAGTGGTTTTGGAATACAGTTTAAAACTTGAAGCCTTGAAATAAAATTCCTTAGCCATAGTGCCTCACATGTAGCATCATAACAAGCCACAAATTCTGCATGCATGGTCGATGTTGCCGTCGATGACTGTTTTACGCTCTTTCATGATACAATGCCTTCAATAAACATGAAAATGTAACCTGAAGTAGATTTCCTGCTATCAGGACACCTTGCAAAATCATAATCAGAGTATCCAATCACCTCAAACTAATCAGACCTTTTGTATGTGAGCATGTAATCCTTGGTCCTCTATACGTAATGCATCACCTTCTTTGTTACTCTCTAATGATCCATTCTTGGATCACTTTGAAATCTACCAAGTAACCCGACTGTAAATGTAATATCTAGATAAGTGCAAACTTAAGTATACATCAAACTTCCCATGGCTGAAGCATAAGGGATATTCTCCATTTCTTTACGTTGAAGTTCATTTTATGTACATTGGAACTTACTGAACTTGTCCCCTTAAACAAGTGGCGCTTCTCCAGGAGCACAATTTTGCATGCCAAATCTTTTAAGAACCTTTTCAATGTAGGTTTTTTGAGACAAGCCAAGAATACTATGAGTTCTATCTCGTTTGATCTCAATACCAATAACAAAAGATGCCTCACTAAACTCTTTCATCTCAAAATTATTTGATAAGAACTTCTTTGTCTCATGTAAGAGACCAATATCACTACTTGCAAGTAATATGTCATCTATATATAAAATTAGCAGAACAAATTTACTCCCACTGGTCTTTAGGTATATGCATTAATCAACAGGATTTTCAATAAAGTCAAAGCTGGAAATAACCTCATGAAATTTAAGAGACCATTGTCTAGAAGCTTATTTCAGTCCATATATAGATTTCTTCAATCTGCATACTAGATGTTCCTTGCTATTATCTTGAAAACCTTCTGGTTGTTACATGTACATGGTCTCATTTAGATCTCCATTGAGAAAAGTAATTTTAACATCCATTTGATGAAGCTCTAAATCAAACATGTGCAACCATTGCCAAAATTAATCTTAAGGATTCTTTCTTTGATGTGGGAGAGAATGTTTCATTATAATCCAAACATTTTTCTTGTGTAAATCCTTTTGCAACAAGTTTGGCTTTATATCTTTCAATATTTCCTTTTGAATCTCGTTTGGTTTTGAAAATCCATTTACAACTTATAGTTTTTGCTCCTTTTGGTAACTTCACAAGATCTCATACTTCATTGTATTCCATATACTTCAATTCATCATTCATTACTTCCATCCACAAAGGAAATTTATCACTATTTCTTGCTTGACTTAAGTTTCCGGGATCATTATCTATGCCAATGTCAGACTCATGCTCTTGTAGATAAACATAATAATCATCAGAAATGACTGATCTCCTTTCTCTTTGTGATTTCCTTAAGGACATGTCATTCATCTGTTCATTTGCAACAACTGGTGGTTCACTTCTTGTATCCTCAACTTGAATAGTATCTAGAATATCTATAGTATTTTGACCATCACTATTTTGAATCACAATAGGTGGTACAATGAGATTATATTGAGTTATCGGAATTGCAATGACCATACGATTTTTTTTCAAATGAGACATCCTAAGGTTTTGAGCTCCCACTGTCTTCACCATTCTCAAGAAATTTAGCATTACTAGTTTCAACGATCCTGGTGTTGTGGGTAGGACAATAAAAGTGATAACCCTTTGACCATGCTGGATAACCAATAAAATAGCAACTAATGGTTCTTGGATCTAGTTTCTTTATATGTGGATTATACACCCTTGTTTCCACTAGACAACCCTAAACACGCATATATCCCATATCTGGTTTTTTTTTTGTCCATTACTCAAAAGGAGTCTTGTTAATCACCTTACTTGGTACATGATTAAGAATATGTGTTGTTATTTTTAAGGCATCTCCTCATAATGACATTGGTAAAGAAGAATTACTAATCATACTTCTAACCATATCCTTTAATGTACAATTATGTCCTACAACTCCACTTTTTTCAGGGGTGCTCGGAATAGTATATTGTGCTACAATACCACATTCTTGTAAAAAATTTGCAAATGGTTTATGATTGCAACCATTCTCATCATATTTACTATGATATTCACCACCTTAGTCAAACCTGAAAACATTTATTTTTCTATCAAGCTTGTTCTCAACTTCTATCTTATAAATTTTGAAAGCCTCAAGGGCATCAGATTTCTCATGAAGCAAATACACATATTCATAGAGAGAGAAACCATCGATAAAAGTAATAAAATATTTCTCTCCACCTAAGCAAGAGGTTGAATAGGTCCACAAATATCAGTATGTATAATTTCTAACAACTCTGCACTACGGATAGAACCCTTCTTTTTTCTCTTTGTAAGTTTTC